>JARQZK010000303.1:0-30584 GCA_030704885.1 Cynegetis impunctata | reverse complement strand
AATATTGAATAATTAAGTATAAATCTGCCTATGGAACATTAGTGTTTAGGCAGACTTTGCAGAAATAAACGTTCAACCAATCGTTTTCCTTTCAATCTATTCCTTTGTTGACTGATCAAATTAAAATACTAAGGTATAGGTACCATGTAACGTAAGTTAAAGATCGAATGGATTCGATACATCGATGCTTAATGAAAATTCCTATACCTACACCTGTTGTACTGCGTCCTCCTCTACTGCATCGAATAGAACGCACGATGCCTCCCTGTCATACATATTTGCTCACTCCAATTTTAATTTTCAAAGCCTGGCGAACGTTATTTATAAATGGATTTTTGCAGGCAACCCTATACTACTGTATTTGCAATAAAATTACCTTAATTTCAATATAGATATATGTTTATACACGGCAACCAGGCAATAGAGACAAAAAAAATATTATATGCTTTCCTTCGAAGTTAAGTTCTTCTGGCAAGGACGTCAGTGAATTTTGAAAAAAATAATAACTTTTTGTAATTTTAATTAATTATAATCATGATACATTTTTTCCACGGCAACCCTCTTGGTGTGCGTTCAGAAACATATTTTATTAAATAAAATATAATTTTCACCCGGTAAGCAGATGAGTGAAGGTCGGCCTTAGTTGGGATCTTAGACTTGAACGGAATTTTGAATGGCACTAATGACTAGTCAATATTAATTGAGCTATAATGAAACATAAATAAGATGTAAAAAGATTCGGATCAATTACTTTCATTATACAGATACGTTGATTCAATAAGTTTCTTCATTTTCAACTATTCAAATCCGTATAGTGTTCCGTAATAAAGAAATGTTGACCAATACTACCTTCCACTGCATTCAGTGTACTGAGCAATTCGCCAATCCTTGTTACGAATTAGTGAATGAAAAAAGTTATCATAGTAACGTTTTTCTATTATATACTCACTTCTGGATAGGTTTGAAGGGGTATGACGCTATGGGGGGTATATTTTCTTCCGTATTTCTTGAACTATTCAGACTTTCCCTTATCGATGAGCCCTCGGTAAACAAAACATCCTTAGATGCAAAAATTGTATTGACAGTGCTAGCGGCGCCAACCAGGGAAGTATGAGATTTAACAGTAGATCCTGTACGTTCAATCAAAGATCTTCTATGTTCACCCCCCAAAGATTTTCTACGTTCACCCATAGATTTTTTACGTTCACTCATAGATTTTTTACGTCCACTCATAGATTTGCTATGTTCAGCTGAAGATTTATTACAACTATTAATTCATTCAATACATCTCCTACATAACAATAATTTGCTTATAATGCAATTTTTTCATTGCTTTTTAGTCCATCTCTGCCATACATACACCCAACTTTGTCTCTTAAGGCGCGTTTTCCTCCACTTTGGCCAGTCGCCGACCACTGCGACTGAGTAGCGTCGACCAATTCGTCAAGACATCTCCAATGCATTTTAAATCATCCTGTTTTCCTAGCCGCTACTCAGTCGCGACTACCAGCGTCCGGTCGCCGTTCGTCCAGTCGCGAGTAGCTCCTCATATTCGGAAGGGGTGCCGCGATAATTCGTCGACAAAAGTTAGTTTGCGTAGTTATATTGATGCCGGGAAATTCGGAAAAACTCTTTAAATTGTGTTTCGTTATCTGTCAAGTGGTTCTGGATTAATATTGCCTGAAATCCTTTCAATCGTCTATTTCGGAACATTGCTAATTCTTCGCTTCTCTGTTTCTCAGATTCTAACGTTAACATGAAAAGCAGATTTTCCTGCTGCACTTGATAATTTAATAACATTGCAATTAATTATTTTTTTGAAATATTCATTTTTCTTGCGCTGAACAGACCAGAACGAGGGACAAATACTGATTGACGCAGGCTAGCAGGTCGCAGTCGTCGGCGACTGGCGAAGGTGGAGGAAAACGCGCCTGAATGAATAGGTCGCAGCTACTACCAGTCGCGGCTACTCAGTCGCAGTCGTCGGCGACTGGCGAAAGTGGAGGAAAACGCGCCTTTAACATCAATTCTCCATTGTGTTAGCTAACAGGGGTAGCATAGATGGAATATGTTGATTTGACGATTTTCGAAAATTAATTAATAACTGCGAATCTTTTATTAAATCTTAAGAAAATGATTCACGTTATAGAAAAAAAAATTTGTCCTACAAAATGTCTGGTTTGATCAAACAGTCCCCTTCTTACAGCATGTATCGATAACGAGGTCATCAAAAATGATTACTAACTGACTGATTTTTTTTACTGTTGCTTAGTTAATATTTATATAATTTTACAGTCCTACAAATTGCGTGGTACGTTATCCCGGTCCTACACTCAGAAATTGTCAATACCACAAGACGATTTTTTTATTACTAACTGTAGGACTAAAATATGAAATATCAGGTTAGTTTGTTTTCTGTCTGAATGAAACAATGTCCTACAAGAAAACAGGTATATATCACTAGTCCGACAAGAATTGTCATTTTTATTTTTCTATTTATAAAACAACAAAAAGTGATATCTTTTTCTAAATTTAAATAACTATATTATTAGAAAAATAGTTCATCTTCATCAGATTCATCTGATGATTATGTTGCAGTACAAAAATATTTCTCGGAATTTTTTCTCGAAGACAAACACGTGGTTTACTGGAAAAATCTACACTAACGCGAGTCAGTGGTCTCGAACGTCAGTGATCGAAATCGTTAGTCGACCACAGAAATCTGTATATTTGAACTTAAAATCGGTAGATGAAAAAAACAATATTCAATATAAAGTTTATTTATCAAACGAAACATACAGATTAACTTACAACAAACTTCAAAGTCATAAAAATTTGCGTCATTGAACAATCTTTTTGAATATAATAGACAAGTGATAGACTTCGTAGAGAGCCTATTTCCCTATTTTGTTTTTATTTAATTGATATGCGAGAATATCCGCACAACATTGGCATATGAATGAGATATTGATAGGAAATGAAAGATGAAAGTAATCAACACAGGAAACTTTTGTGTCATCGCCACGCTTAAGGAACTGACTTTTCCATAAATAGTCTCATATCATGAAAAATATACTTGTCGACCATGGTCAATTTCATACATTACATAAAGTGAACAAGGAAAATTCTTTAATAACTAAAAAAACTATCAAACAACTTTCCAAGGAAGCTGGTTATACGTATAACCAGCTTCCTTGGAAAGTTGTTTGATAATTTTTTAAATTATTAAAGAATTTTCCTTGTTCACTTTATGTAATGTATGAAATCGACCATGGTCGACAAGTATGTTTTTCATGATCAGATTGTTGTATTTTGCGTATTATAGTAGGGGAGCCCACGATGCTAAATGGGGATTTACTCGAGCGTCGTAGAGACCTATTGGGTTGCAAAGCTTAGATGATAAGAAGAAACAAATGTTATATGATATATACCTTTACATCGGTGGGGGAAGCGGCTATAGATTTTTAAATATGTAAAAAAAAACTGCACCAAAAAAAAGCTCTCATTCACTAATCTGACGATTTCGATGTGACGCAAACTCGCGGCCATTTTCATAATATGCAAAAAAAATTCGCCATTCTGAAATACTCAAGCGCGTCAGATTAAGATATATATGGTTCATCTTTATGTTCTAAACGTACTGTCTCATAATCTGACGATTATCTAGAGGGATTCGCCTGATCTGACAAAAAAAAATTAGAAAAACGGTTCACCTTAAAGGCCATCCCTGCAACTTCCCGCTAATTCCATTCCTGGGCGCTTAAAATTGTACTAATGACATTTTTGAGCTCAAAATATAATTTATGTGATATTTTGAGCTCGCTGAGTTCAAAGAAATAATATTTCTATGCATTTGAGCTCTCCCAGCTCGAAAGTCTGATAGAAGTTTCATAGAACACTATTTTTGGAATTTTCAAACCGCAATAACTTTTGAATGGATCAAGCAATTTTCACGCGGTTGACGGCATTCGACGCAGTTTTATCATCCTCATAAGTAATTTTCCAATTTTAATTGATCGAACCAAACATTTCGGAGTAATCCCGAAAAAACACTTTTTCGGGTTTCTTTCGTTCAGGATATCTCTCGAACGAATCAACCGATTTTGACCAGCTTGGTGGCGATCGACGTGGTTTTTCAAGTTCAAAGGCGAATTAGTTTTTGAAGTTGATCGATAAAGCCGTTTAAGAGTTATTCCAAAAAAATCTTGAGGGAAATCTTTAGAACGCCGTTTAGTAGATTCCGATCGGTTTAGTCGTTCAAAAGTTATAAGCGAGTCACATAGTCACACACACACACACACACACACACACACACACACACACACACACACACACACACACACACACACACACACACACACACACACACACACACACACACACACACACACACATACACACACACATACAGACATAGTGACAACATCGCGGGGGTAGTCAGGGAAGCTTCCTATGACTTTAAAACGTCGAGATCTGATGAAAACTCGATTTTCGCAAAACGGGGTAAAACCAATAACTTCCCGAATTGTTTAAAATTTTCAATTTTTTTACCGGGAAGTAAAAAAAAATTAATTGAAAAGCTCAGGAAATAGCATGCAAATGAATAAGTGTATGCTTTTTCAGTAGAATGCATGTATTTATAAAAAAGAACTTAAAAAAAAGCTTAAAAAAATTTAATGTTTTATAATTAATTGATTAATTAATTAATCATCATCTCCATCCGTAGAATCATCGGAAACGCGGAGAAGGAAATGTAGGCATCACGCAGCTGCACGCATTTAACTTTATCGACGAATTTTTGTTATTTCGGCTTGCGGAAATCGTCAGATTATATATTTTTCATTATTCTTGAATTATTTCCTTCAAAATAAAAAAAAATTTAGCTACGCTCGAGAATGTCGAGATGACGTTTTTTTTTACAACTTTGTTGCCCTCCCCTTTCTTTACGTCACTCTCAAATTGTCAGATTAGTGGAATATACACTTTTTAGGATGTAATTAACTCACCCTACCTTAATCTGACGCGCTCGAGAATTTCTGGTCAATTTTTTTTTACTAATCTGATCCTGTATCCTTCGCGAGCGGCCTTATATATTGGCCTCATGTTTTGTGGAGGTACTTAACCGGGTACAAGGTATCCCCCGGTATATTAATCTGCCGCGCTTTAGTAAATCCCGAAATCCCCGCTTGGGCTCCCCTACTATTACGCTTAGAATATTCAGAGCGCGCTCTCGTGAGTATATCCATAGGTTTTAAATCACTATGTTAGTGTGCCTTGGAATCATATACACCACTGTTGTAGAGTAGATATCTTCATATCAGGAGGTACGTGTTTAAGCGACGAATTTCGGCATTTTCAGTCCAAGCGGTGAATTGTTGTTTTCCAATATCTTTGGTGGGATGGCGCTCTGGATTGTTATCCAGACAGTGTTACTGGCCACGATTTATATTGGGGAACAATTAGAAATTTGTTAATTCACTCCGAGTCAAATGAGCTGCACTGATGAGATCTAATAAGATCGAAACAGCTGTATGCAAATTTTGAGTCGGGGTGACTTGACAATTTCTATAATTCACCGTTCGATTGTGAATGCAGATTTTGCGTTGCTGAATACGTATAACCAGCTTCCTTGGAAAGTTGTTCGATAATTTTTGAAATTATTAAAGAATTTTCCTTGTTCACTTTATGTAATAAATAGTCTCATAATAGAAACTATCGAATCATCAAATCGTCCTTTTTTATTTCTGCTATCTCTGCTAGCTACCTCAATCGAAAATTTTCGTATAGGAAATTGTTGGGCGTCTCATCGAAACGAAGCTATTCACGAAGATTCAGCTTGTTAGTAGTTATTTTTAGTACAAGGATCTGTACTACAACCTTTGATCGTAGGACCGGGATACGTACCGCGCAATTTGTAGGACAATGTGGCTGCTGAATTTTATAAATATTAACTCAGATACAGCTACAAATATTTTTTTCAATAATGTAAATCAACATATTCCATCTATGCTACCCCTGTTAGCTACCAGAATGGAGAATTGATGTAAGAGACAAAGTTGGGCGTCTCATCAAAATGAAGCTACTTACGGAAAATTAGCTTGATAGTAATAAATGGTGAAAATTGTACCCGGTATCCTAGACAACTACTGTTCAAACAAAAGAAAATGTTTTTGAAGGTTTTACATGAATTAATTGTCCAGTGAAAATTCACTTTTTTGTCGTTAGATTGCAAATTCATTATTTAAATTTGTTCTTTCCAAATCTGCAGCAATTCATTTTCATTTCTGCTCAAACTCGATGTTCTCAATTTTACATAGTAAATATTGAATAAGTCTCAATCAATTTAAATTTAGAAAAACTTCTTTCACCAGAAGATACTGTACAATTGTAGTATTTTTAAACATTGGGTTAAGATCATTTGAAAACATATGATCCGAAACTCTTAAGGCATTCATACCGGGTTTAATGTACGATAGAAGGATTTCATTTTCAACACATATATCTGATGTATTTATAAAGATTCATTTCGTTCAATTTGAAAATCCATACAATTATTTGTATTTTTACTTTTTTCTATTGTTTGTTCCACTGTGTGAATAAAAACAATAAATTTTCTATGCAAGAACAAAATAATTTTTTTCTTTATCAATTGATTTATCAATACAATTATTGAAATCCAATAATACTTACAAGTCACCTAACCATCAATTATTTATATACAAAAGTCTATTTATTTCACTTCTATTGATTTCGTCTCGAGAATCAGATTACAACTCCTCTCGCAACAAGGCAACACACGTATTTCATTCCTCCCTGAAGTATGTGTGAGGGAGGCGGGCATATGAGTTTGGTATTAACTCCTTCAGCCAGATCAGGGGATAAACTTTTATGTACAAGTGCATCAAGGATGGGCGAGGCGGGATATCTATGGAACATAGGAAGTGTGGGTAGGGTTCAGAGGATTAGTACTGGCCCAGCATTCGCCTTGTGAGTATGCAAACAGTGACTTACTTTACGCCATCAGGAAACCTCTGAAAAAAACTCATGAGGGACTAGTCGGCCCTGGAGTTCGAACCCGGGACCTCCCCAATACTAGTTAGCGTACCTAAGTACTAGTCTAACTAGCTTGGTTAACTCCGCTCGAACCTCTGATTGTTTTTATATATCCCGTGCGCCTTCGCGATCTTTCTAGAACGCTTCAGACTTTCGATTGTTCGGGAATATTCTTCGGTTAACAATCGATGAGTCATCATAGCCATAAAAGATGTTTCTCGAAAGTTCATTCCTGTCTGGTCCGGACAGTTCGAGAATCTTTGCGGTTTGCGATGATTTATTATAGAGGTCACAAACTATGAGATGATACTCGCTACAGTATTGTAAAATTATCATCCGATCTCTACTGCTCTAGGTAATTATTAAGGTCTTTTAAAATTTCAATTTCAGTTGGTATAAGTGAACATATTTTTGCAAAATATTTACAAAGATAAAAAAATGTTATACTAAGTAACAAGTCAAAATATAAACTTGTACAAGAGATACCTGATATAAGTATTATTTTGTGAATTGAAGATATATATTTGAAACTATTATTCATGCTAGTTTAAATACTATTACCTTGTATGCTCATTTTTTCTTCTGGCACGGCAAGTTGATGTGATGTTTTCTCATCAGTCGATTCTTTCCTTTTCTTTTTATATTGTGCCTTTGGCTGGTAAGGCTTACAACGTCCAAAATGTTTCAACCACGCTAGCTTTCTGATTATTTTGAAATGATCTCTCAGTGGATGTCCTGCTCTTGGTCCTATATTATTCTGAATAGCATCCTCACACTTAAAACAGTAAATAGTATTTTGAGAATTTCAGAATTGATATCAATATTTTGGATCGGCATTTCTGTCGAAAAATGATAACATTCAGTTATAATTTATTGTAACAATACTATGCCAAACGATAATGAGCTAACAGAGATAAGATGTATTAAAATTAGAATTAAATATTAATTCGAATGGTTTATAATCCCACCAAAATTTTAAAAACGAGGAGGTACTATGTATTTGTAGCACTATGTTCTACATATGAAAAATATTGTTGTATCTATTTCAACTTTTCAGTTCAGCAATTGAGTCGAATCAGAATCTCAATCTTGATCAAAAATAAATCCTGTTGGTATTTTTAAATATGCGAAAATGACTTCAGACATTGTTAGAACCTGGTTTGAATTCTCAATCAGAGATAAGTTTATCGCAAAATGAAACCTAATCTGGTCTAGTTCTTCTTGAAATTTGAAATAATGTAGATAAATTACAACATTAGATTCAGTTGATAGATGATACTGAGAAGGGTCCAATGAGTCAGAAATAGTCTGTCCATCGTTTGTGCTCATTGATGTGACTAGTTGTAGAACCCCTTTTGGATTTTTTTGCTCAATTTCTATTTTTAAAATGAATGTCCTAGTTTTTTGATTTGCTCAATACGTGTTTTCGTTTTACCATGAATATTTCACCTATATTTTTCATTCTGCTCTGAAACGGAGAATCAGGAAACCCGGAGATTCTGCTGCTATGAAAGATACATTCTTGTTCTTGAAGATAAATTTGATCATGTACTCGGATTTGCCATTGTCCGCAAAACTAGTAGCCAACTTTAAAGTGACAGATACGATCATTTTTCGATGCCAGGCATTTTTCTCCTAACTCAAAAGCTTGGTGCCTGATTTTTTTCGACAGATGTCGCGTAGCATGATAACATTTCACAGCTTCTCATCTTCGGAATAGTAAGCCTATTGATCGTGGTAACAACCTTGACGTTAGTAACATACATTGCTTAGGGATGGATGGACATATCGTTGGCCTCTACACTCTCGTAGCTAAATTTGATAGGGAATTTGTTCGTTCAATTTCGATGTATATATATATATATATATATATATATATATACAGGGTGTTATATATATGCTATAATATTTTGCATAAGAACTTTTTAATGCGCCTATATTTTCCTTTTTAAAAAATATAGTTGAAAAGAAAGACTCGATCTGCAACTTTTTTATGTCTTGACTTCTAATCATAAAGTTGTTAGTTTGATCACAAAAAAATAAAATAGGGCTCAGACTATTTTCCCATAAATTCACAGAGGTTATCATTTTTTCAAAAGAAACAAGTAAGCTGCTATCAAATGCAAAATAATTTGTTAATTGTTATTAGTAGTACAATTATTGTTCAATCCGCTCTAATTTGCAATATTCTTCAACTAAATAAAAAAATGCCATTCTTTCAATAAAGTTTTATTTAGTTGTGAAAAATGTTTGAAGTCATTATAAAACTGTCTAGAAATTAGGAAAAATCAGGACAATAAAACTATTTGTCATATGACTTCATTTGACAGCAGCTTACTTGTTTTTTTTTAAATAAATGATAACCTCTCTGTGAATTTATGGGAAGAGCCTGAGCACTATTTTATTTTTTTGTGATCAAACTAACAACTTTATGATAAAAAGTCAGGATATAAAAAAAATTGCAGATTGAGTCTGTCTTTTTGAATAAATTTTTTAAATAGGAAAGTATAAGCGCATTAAAAAGTTCGGATGCAAAATATTATAGGGGTTGTTTTTTTCAGCCCCTTGTGCTAACATTTTAGTGTAACAAAAACACTCAAAAACTGCCATTTTATTAGCAGCAGTTATCTGCCAAATTTCATTCCTCTAGTTTTTTCCTAAGTGGATGTATTGAATAAAAACAATTTTTTTCACCTAGTTTCAAAGGGCTGTAACTTGGAGGGAAAAGGGTGTTGAAAAAAAAGTTATATGAAAGACCCCCCGTAATTTTTGCTGAAGAATCACCCATTGAAATCTTTCGCATCAATTTAGAAACACCCTGTATATATATATATATATATATATATATATATATATATATATATATATATATATATATATATATATAAAGTATAGTATAGTATATATATACGAGTATATATATATATATATATATATATATATATATATATATATATATATATATATATATATATATATATTATATATACATATTTATATATATATATATATATATATATATATATATATATATATATATATATATATATACACAGATTGATTTTCTTGAATTATATTTGATTACCTATATTGGAACGATATTTTCAAAGGTTGTGTGGTTCACTTATTGAAACTTTAATTCAGATGTTTATATTATGCTTGTATAAATAACGTTTTGGTAGTCACTGCGACCTTCTTCAAATTATGTCATAAGTCTACTGTTCTGGTCACTAAAATATAAAAGAGTTACGTTTCAACTTAAAAATAAATGAATATATACATTTACAAAAATTAAAAAAACTAGAATGACACATTAAAAACCATATACAATACAGATTAAAACTTTTGTTGTTGAGTTAACGTAGACTGCAACCATCCTTCCAAGACAAACTGGGCGCTTTGCGCATTTATAATGGAAATTTCGGACACTAATTTCACAATCAGATTTGCCATAAGATATATCATTTCAGTTGTTGAGGATGTTGTGTAAATCTTGCTAAGCCCCTGTATTTCAGCTTTACCATTAACAGCATTTGGATAATTTTTCATGAAAATCATCTCATATATTTCACGTGGAATTCAATTTTTAGGATCTTAACATCTGTAAAATTAACATTATGATTCAATATTAGCTGGTGTTTTTTTAAAGCGAAGTGAAATCTCTCTTATCGTATTTGCACCCGTTTATCCTGTTCTGTAGATATTGATAAGTCTGTATACGCTAGAAAAATTCTCACACGGTATTTGGTATACAGTATGAGTCTTTTTATTAGTAGGTATACTGATTTTTAGTTGAGTGAACATGCTCTGTAGGAGATTGTATCCTTTATGACTCAACTCAATGTCGTATTTGTTTAGGAGTTTCTAGGACAGGTTAGGAATGTAATGTATGGACACAAATTTCGTCACGTTATTTCCTCCACTTGCGTTCTCACTAGATTCCCAATGTGTGCGGTGTTTCTCAATTCTCTGTCGGAACACTGCGTGTACCATTTTTGGGAGGTAAGCGTTGTCGAACAGTAGTTGCTTCGCTTTTTTTATTGCTTGATGTTGGTATTCTGGATCGCTTAATATTATTTCCCTATCAACAAACCAATAATTACAGCAGTGAATTGAAATTTACCAGTGAATTAGAACAAGAAAACAAGATCAGTTTCTTAGGCATTACATAACACCATAAGGGCAACAACACAGTTACAGAATGGTATACCAAACCGACGTGGTGGGGACGTTGATTTTCAATTCCCAGCACCAAATTTCACCAAAAAGCTGTAATTATTGGTCTTGCTGATAGGAAAATTATATTAAGCGATCCAGAATACCAACATCAAGCAATAAGAAAAGCGAAGCAAGTACTGTTCGACAACGCTTACCCCCCAAAAATGGTACACGCAATTTTCCAACAGAGAATTGAGAAACACCGCACACATTAGGAATCTAGTAAGAACACAAGTGTAGGAAATAACGTGACGACATTTGTGTCCATACCTTACATTCCTAACCTGTCGGAGAACATCGAAAAACCCCACAACAAATACGACATTAAGTTGAGTCTTTAAGGATACAATCTCTTACAGAGTATGTTCACTCAACTAAAAATTAGTATACCTACTAATAAAAGACATACCGCATTTCAAATACCATGTAAGAATTGTTCTGGATTATACATTAGACAGACTTGTCAATATCTGCAGAATTGGATAAACGGGCACAAATACGATAAGAGAAATTCCACCTCGCTTTAAAAACACCGGCTAAAGTTGAATCATAATTTTAATTTTAAAGCTGTTAAGATCCTAAAAACTGAATTCCACTGAAGAAAACGTGGAATATATGAGATGATACCAGAACAGTAGACGTATGACATAATTTGAAGAAGGTCGCAGTGACGACTGAAACGTTATTTATATAAGCATAATATAAACATCTGAATTAAAGTATTGATTATTGAACCACACAACCCGTGAAAACATCGATCATATATATATATATATATATATATATATATATATATATATATATATATATATATATATATATATATATATATATATATATATATATATATATATATATATATATATATATATATATATATATATATATATATATATATATATATATATATATATATATATATATATATATATATATTGTCGTAAACAGACTTTTGATTTTCTTCTCGAAGGACCATTAATACTTTAAACAAAATTATATCTTATATCGCCGAGATGCTCACTAAATTTTTTGTGGACTTACCAATCTTCGGCGTGGTTTGTCCTCTGGAAAGCGCTCTCGTCCTTCACCACAACTTCACCAAAATCACTCTTTAAGCTGAATTAAGCTGAATTAAGTAATTTTGAAAATTATTAACTTTACGTGCATAAAATGAAAATTCCGACCGGACGTTTTTCAATGCCTCTCAACCTCGTTATTTCTCTCGCCAGAATGTTTTCTGGGTTTGCGCATCATACACATGCACATCTGTCTTTCGTCCAAAAAAAAATATGAGCATCTCGTATCTGCGGTACATTAGCTTTTTAAGATGCAAATAATAATAAATTAAATATAAAAATAAATGTCCTAGTTTCCAACATTTTCCGCCCACCAAAAACTTGTTAGTTTTTTCCCCAAAAAAAAATTAAATAAAATATACTGGAAATTAATAATGAATCTTAATTAAAATATAAGAAAACCAAATAAATATATTAGGAAAACTGACCCGGTAAAGGACAGAGTTTGACTACAGGACGTTGATATATTCCGTTAGGAGTTTTCAATGTAACTACTCGAACCACTCCGTCTTCACCCGGATGTAATTTGACAACTCGTCCGAGCGCCCATTCCAAGGGAGGTCTGAGCTCATGTTTTATCAATACTAACATACCCAATTCGATATTGGGTGTAGATTTTAACCATTTTGAACGCTGCTGTAACGTATGCAAATATTCGTCTTTCCACCTCTTCCAAAAATCTGAGTTCATTCTCTGTATCATTTGCCATCGCGACAACCGATTCAGCGCAACATCTGAGAGGTCTGGCTCAGGGAAGCTATTGAGTGTTTCCATGGTCAGGAAATGACCTGGGGTAAAGATCGTTTGGATCTTCGCTAATAGCAGATAGAGGCCGCGAGTTTAAAAGTGCCTCGATCTGCGTAATTAGGGTATATAATTCTTCGTACGTCAAGATCTGTTCACCTACTACTCGACGAAGGTGCGTTTTAATTGATTTGACACCAGCTTCGCTCAGGCCATTAAAATGTGGAGCTGCAGGGGGATTAAAATGCCAATTTATGGATAGTTCTCTAGCAGCAGCTTGTGAGAATAATATGAGCTGATTATTCGCTCCCTTAAAGTTAGTGCCTTGATCAGAATACATATCAGAGACTCTACCTCTCCGAGCAATAAAACGACGGAAGCTTGCGAGAAATGTATCAGTCGACAAATCGGACGATAATTCGACATGCACTGCCTTTGTAGCGCAACAAACAAAAAGACAGATATATGCCTTAAGGGTTTTTTCGCCTCTATGTTTTCCTAAACGGATAATAAAGGGGCCAGCATAGTCCAACGACACGTGTGAAAATGCCTTTACTTGCGAAATCCTAAAAGAAGGGAGATCTGCCATAACATGTATATATGCTTGAGGTTTACTACGAAAACATCGAACACATTTAGATATACATCGATAAATAGCACTGCGAGGAGAGAGTATCCAGAAGGTCTGTAGCAATATATTATGCAGAGTTTTGAGTCCGGGATGTAAGTTTTCATCATGAGTCTGCTGTATTACAAGGTCCGTGAATCTATGCTGTTTTGGCAACAAAATAGGATGCTTAACCTCAAAGGAGAGAGTTGATTTTCTTAGGCGACCACCCACCCTGATCAATACCGATTTATCAACAAAAGGAGCAAGCTTTCTGACTGGTTTAGACAGAGAAGTATTATTTTTACAAGCCACAAATATATCCGAGAAACATTCGTTTTGAACGTGTTTAACTATGGTCTGGAAGGCACAGTGCATTTCCGGTTGTGTTAAAACGACAGAAGCATAAACCTTCGATTTAGTCTTTATGGCAATAAAACGAAAGACGTAACAGAGGATACGCTGAACCTTTCTTAAAGATGAGAATCTTATGAGCAAATTCCATATGGAGGAAGACGAAATCGAAATATGCAATGCCACCTGTGGTCTCTCTTCTTGAAAAACGTCTTTACTCAACAGAATAGATGGCTGTTCCGGCCAATTTTCTTCTCTTTCTAGAAGAAAAGCAGGTCCTTGCCACCATGAAACATTTTCTAATAGTTGTAGAGGAAATATTCCTCTACTTACAGAATCAGCGGAATTAAAATCCGTTGGAACATATCTCCAAGACGACGGGGGTACAATCTCCTGAATATGCGACACTCTATTAGCAATGAAAGTTTTCCATCTATGTGGTGAATTTGCGAGCCAAGCGAGTGTCACC
The DNA here is from genome assembly GCA_030704885.1 of Cynegetis impunctata. Lineage (NCBI taxonomy): Eukaryota > Metazoa > Arthropoda > Insecta > Coleoptera > Coccinellidae > Cynegetis > Cynegetis impunctata. Next base: position 16,063 of record JARQZK010000303.1, on the reverse strand, counting down.
TGTGAGTCCGACCACGCATACATGTCATTAAATGTGAGGAGATCTGAATAAGCTTCTTCCACTGAAAGTATTAAATCAGATAGAAGATATGCAGCGCACAGTTCTAGTCGTGGGATAGAAACCACTCGAAGTGGTGCGACTCTAGATTTTCCAGAAATCAGAGTAATTTTAACCTGGCCAAAATTCGTAATGGATCTAAAATATACTACACAACCATAGCCTATAGTACTAGCGTCACAAAAACCATGCATCTCCAAACGAGAGATGTTCTCAGATATAAGGCATCTAGGCAGTTGTACACTGGATAATTCAGGTAATTCTGACTTAAACCGATTCCATGCATCACTAATATCTCCAATGACTGGAGTATCCCAATCACACTTTGAAAGCCATAGTTTTTGCATAATATGCTTGGCAAGAAGAATAGCAGGTGACAGAAAACCTAGAGAATCGAAAATCCTTGCGATTTGTGAAAGAATGCCACGCTTAGTGCATGTAGAACTGATTTCAGAAAAGGAGTGGGAAAACACATCCAGAGAGGGATTCCACTGTAGACTCAAAACCTTTATAAATCTAGGACCATCTGTGTCAAAATTGAGCGGCATTTGTGTGTCGACTGTTGGAACAGCAGCAATAATAGAGGGATGGTTACTTGCCCATTTTCGCAACTCTTTTGAGTATATCAATTAACTCTGCCTGTAGCTGAAGAGCTGCATCAACTGATCCTGCGCCTGCGCAGCAATCTTCTACGTATATAGATTCCAGTAGCGCCTTAGAAGCTGCAGGGTAAGTATTTTGTTCTAAAACTGCCAACTCTTGTAGAGTTCTTAAGGCCAGATATGGAGCAGAAGAAACACCAAAAACAACTCTATTAAGGGTGAACTCCTTTATTTCCTCATTTCTTGAGAAGCGCCAGAGAAATCTCTGAAATCTTCTATGTTCCGGGAGTACTAGTATCTGACAGTACATTTGTTTGATATCACAGATAAAGGCTACTTTATGAATTCGAAATTTGAATAAAATAATAGATAAATCCTGATGCAGTTTTGGGCCTGAGAAAAGCGTGTCGTTCAGGCTTATACCCCTTACACTCTTAGCACTCGCATCAAATACTACTCGAAATTTAGTAGAAGCGTTGTCCGGTTTCACTACACAATGATGGGGTAAATAGAAGGCTGACAAAGACTTGTGATTGGAAATAGGAACCTCGGAAATGTATTGATGTTGCATGTATTCCTTCATAAATTCAGAATATGCTGTATGTAAATGAGGGTTCCTATAGAGCCGGGACTCTAGAGATATGAATCGCCTAAGGGCCTGTGAATATGAGTCTCCAAAGTCCGGTTCTGTGTACTTAAATGGAAGGGGAACAACAAACCTTCCTGAAATATCTCGACGAACTGATGTCTTATATGGTGTCTCACATTTATGATCGTCTAGGGAAAAACTAGGACTTTCTTTAGGAACCTGATCTAACTCCCAAAATTTTTGAAGAGTAAAATCTATTTGGGGTTCGACAGCAGCATGACAGCTTAAAAGGGACGTGTTCAATGATGCACATTCTGTCTTTCCCTGTAACACCCATCCAAAAACTGTCTCAAGGGCAGCTGGCGTACCATGATCGCCAAAGATACGTCCAGGCCCTAACATGAATGGAACCAGCTCCACTCCAAATAGCATATCTATTGGACCAGGAGTAGAAAATTTACTATCTGCTAGTGTCAAGTTTCTTATGTGAGACCAATTATGTGGATTAACATGTAATGTTGGTTGATTTGAACAAAGATTCGGGAGAATGATAGATTCAAATGAGAAGGTAGGACCATCCTTACCACAAGGCTTGACTAAACAATGAGTGATACCCCTAGTTGATCTGGAAACTTGATTATTCAATCCTTCTATTGGTACTGAACAACGTTGCCTTTTCAAACCTAAACGATTAAAACAACGTTCACTAATGAAATTCGCCATGCTAGCAGTATCGAGAAGAATACGAACCCTCTGAAAGTTCCCTCGACAATCCTTAATATCCACTTCTGCAGTAGAAAGCAGGACAGTGGATTGTTTTATAGCGAGATTTAAAGTACTGCATTGCAGTGCGGTAGTGTCATTGAAGCCGGAATTCGAGAATTTCGTATCGAGGGTATTGACCGCCCTATTGGTTGTCGAATCCTTATCGACTAGCCCTGTTGAACCCGAAGGGGTTGCCACGAAAGGGGCTCTTTGGGACGCATCCGGTTTACGAAAGTTTAAATGAAGTGTTGTATGATGAGTATACTGACAGATTTTGCAAGTAATTGACGATGGACAATTTCGGGTAGAATGTGATCCACGCAAGCAATTCGCACAAAGGTTATTTCCTTCAACAAAGGCAACTCTGTCATGTGGAGTTTTGGCCAGGAAGATGTGGCACCTATGTAAAGCGTGTGAAGCTGAACAAACAATACATTTTTGATGATCGCCAGCAGCTGTTAAATAAGCAGATGGCGTTGAGGACCTCTTGAAAGGGAAACCTTTATCCATAGTGGAAACCTGTGAGGTTGTACCTTTATATTTTGAAAATGATGCTGGCACCATACACTGGACAGACTCTAAGGCCTTGCAAATGATTAGTTAAGAAAGTAGTAAGAATTTTATACGTAGGCATATCCGTAGTGCTATGCTCAAGCTCAAAATCTGTTCTTGTTTTAGAATCTAATTTTTGTAGCAAAATATTGAATATTACAAAATCCCAAGAATCCGTATTAAACTTTAAAACGTTAAGTGCGGCAAGGTTTTCTGAAAATATATCCAATAAATTTCTTAAATCCTTAGGAGAATGTTTTTGTAGAGGTTGAGCCATATAAATTTCATTAAAATATGTTGTGGCTAAAAAACCCTTATTTTGATACCTATTAGCTAGTGCATGATATGCTATTTGATAATTATCCTCGACCATGGGAATAGCTTTCAGTAAATTAAAAGGTTCATTTTTCAGGGATGTCAACAAATAATGATATTTCTCTATCTTACTTAAACTAGAATTATTATGTATTATACTATTGAACAAATCAAAAAAGGAAGGCCACAATTTTAGGTTACCCTCAAAAACCGGCAAGTTGATCTTTGGCAATTTCCCTATTAGCTATTAGCCTGCGAGATATTAGAACGACAATCTTTAGGAGATATCACCAATTTTTTACTTCTAACCCCATACAAATATTTATCAGCTAAAACTCTAACCTTATCTTCCTCATCAAACTGCGTATCGTCGGTAATTAAAGAAATTATTTGATTATGAAAGTCCTGAAATTCTTCATAGATTGCCTCCACAAATTCTGTCCTCGCAGAGAAATTTTGTATATAAAACTTATCAGTCGTAGAACCAACTCCATATTCATAAATTTCCTTTAAACGATTAAAAGGTATTTTCCGTTTCATTACCAACTTCTTCATTTCTGCCGACATTATTGAAGTTTGTATGCAAATCGAAAATACGAAAGATCACTATATAAGTTTACGAAATACGTTCAAATTCTTGACTGGCAACTAATTAACGCATTATAAACAAATGAAAATCTATAAATGGCACACAGGTGAAGAACAAATTGATACGTATAGAATTTTAAATGAAATGACTATTTTAATTTCGGATCTAACAATCCAGTTAAGAACGTAATTTGGTTATTTCTAAAATAATGTAAACAACGCAGGCAAATATCTAGCTGGCTGCGCGTTCAACGAATCGCTTATCGCTGCGCTGTAATGTAGGTACGTTAAACCGCACGTCTGCGTAGACAAACTCTGTGAAGATGTGCAAATGAGACAGAGTGAGGATCTGAAAAGACCGAGCTATGTTTAGCATATGACAATATACGATAATTGAAATAAATGATGACGTGATTTTAGAGGTGGAAACGATTGAAATTTATAGAATTGTTCAAAATGGTTGCATTAAACTGAATCACAAAATATTTTGAAAATTAAAACTTAAGAAAACTGATGCAATCCGGCTCGATAGGGCCAAAATGTCGTAAACAGACTTTTGATTTTCTTCTCGAAGGACCATTAATACTTTAAACAAAATTATATCTTATATCGCCGAGATGCTCACTAAATTTTTTGTGGACTTACCAATCTTCGGCGTGGTTTGTCCTCTGGAAAGCGCTCTCCTCCTTCACCACAACTTCACCAAAAACACTCTTTAAGCTGAATTAAGCTGAATTAAGTAATGTTGAAAATTATTAACTTTACGTTACGTGCATAAAATGAAAATTCCGACCGGACGTTTTTCAATGCCTCTCAACCTCGTTATTTCTCTCGCCAGAATGTTTTCTGGGTTTGCGCATCATACACATGCACATCTGTCTTTCGTCCAAAAAAAAATATGAGCATCTCGTATCTGCGGTACATTAGCTTTTTAAGATGAAAATAATAATAAATTGAATATAAAAATAAATGTCCTAGTTTCCAACATATATATATATATATATATAATTATATATATATATATATATATATATATATATATATATATATATATATATATATATATATATATATATATATATATATATATATATATATATATATATATATATATGTATGTATATGTAATAAAATGAAACTTTTTTTGTTGTATATTTTACTGATATTAGTTATTATTTTACTGATAAAACTGATAGTTTAAAATATACGTTCCGAAGGCTATGACCTTCTTACTCAGTATTTAATTGAAAATTTTCACAATACACTAATTCTAAAACACAATGTTAACCTTCACTTTAAAGTATCAAATATTGCTTCTCGAATCTGTCTTCCTGTCGTGTCAATATTTCTATTTTCAGCTTTGTGTCCGAAAAATTGACACATGGAATATAAAGATCATAAACACATTCGAAACTTTAATGTCTTTCAAATGTGTTTGTCGAAAGTATAATATATTGTTATTGTTAAACGTAAGTTATGTGTAATTGTGCGGCGAGGATGTATTCACACTCTAGGGTTATTACGAAAGATAGATCTGAGAAAGCTCAAAACCAAGAATATAGAAATTATATAACAGAAACAAGGCCAACGAATCGAGAAAATCGAATAGTATATATATATATATATATATATATATATATATATATATATATATATATATATATATATATATATATAAATTCACTAAACTCACATGCATAGCTCCCATCAAAAAATTATCTGGTTTCTTTCTGTAAGATAGTTTTGTTACGTTGAGAATGAACGCCTGCTCAAATTCACTGCAGAGATATTTCACCAATGATTCATAACTTGCTACATATATATTGTCGGAGTCAATTTCTTTTAGTGTAGCTACGTCTTTTAGGGCATCGCTGTATTTATTGGCTTTGGCTCTACTGTTGGCTCTTGCTCGTAAGGATCTGGGATCATATGGATTCCTCCGTAGAGCACTATCGAAGAAGTACAATGCTGAAATGTATGAAATAAGAAAATTCTGCAAATGGTCTAATGAAGTAATCGCTCTGATATAAATGAACAGGTGCAATAATTTGTGTTGGAGAAATGAGTTTCATTAATGAGTTGAGTGTATATATGTATGAAAAACTATAGGAATATCGTGTGAATTGAATATAAATAAGCAAATTATGTATGAGTTTTTGAAATCTGGTTAAGAATACACTATTAGTGTATTCTTTACGATATTCTTTAAGATATCCTTGTTGCTTTCAAAATAAAATAAGTTAATAAGTTTAGAAACGGTACAAGCCACGTTATTTCTACCATGGCTGCGTCAGGTAGTAGAACGGATGGACAAAATAGGAATGAATTTGAAGTTGACGAAATTGATAATGTCTCAGATTTTGGGTCTGAAGATAGCGTTAAGGATGAGGATTATATTGATGGTAATAGTGAGACTGAACCCTCTTCAGATACTGATAGGGAGTTTAAGTTATCAAAATATGTGGCTTATCCCTTTTTTAAGTAAAAGTATTATGGCTTAAATTTTTCTTTCAAAAATTGTCAATAACGATGTTAATATATATTATTAACTCTGGAATCTGATATTTTCTTTTTACTTGTTTCATAATAATTTAATATATGTATATATAACGTTCTTGCTGTATATTAATTTCAAGAATAATAATATAAATAAAATTGTGGCTTAAACCCTTTATGCATTAAAAAATTTACAAATAGTATGATATCGAAATGAAAAAAATGATCAACTAAAATATATTTTTCACCATTTCATTTTATATGAAAAGAGTTCAGCAAAATCTGCGCATATAAATTTATTCAAGATAGTCCAAATGTAATGTTTGCAAAACACGGAAATCTTTAAAGATTTCCGTGGGGAGGGACAACTCAAACATTTAAATCAAATCGAGTTTTTTAAGATTCAACAAGCCTGTTATTGCTAATAATTATCAAGAGATTAGAAATAGTTCACAGGCAACAACAATTCGAATAAATAATTATATATATATATAAATATAACGGTCTAACCCGTATATCAACAGCAGTCGTTGACCCTTGTTTCATACTCTTTGGTCCTCATCAGAATGTGTAGTGTATTCCCCACATTTGGCTACACCGTTTTGAAGAGGATCCAAGAAAGCGAAACGTATATTAAGGCTCAACCGGATTCACATACTGTTCAATTCTTCTCCATTCTCAATTTTTGTGATATATTCATCGCTTGTTAGGTAACTATGCGATACTTCATATATATTCATTTGGAAAACCTAACAAAACTTGAAAAGACCATTAGGATTATTGCATCTTGAATTTAATAAGTGCTGGCGGATTTACGAATTTCTTTTCTCAGTAAACAAAACATCACTTCAGTAGCAATCCTAGAGGCAGCAATTTTATTCAAACACATTTTTTTAGTACTTTATTCATATTTACAATAGAGAAAGAAGGCACTGTGCCCTTTCAAAAGTAAAAGTTCAGCCTATCTGAAGAACCTATTCACCGAATCACATATACCTAGGTAGTAAGTTTTGTGAAACTTCACCTTCAAAAGTATAAATTAAATCATTTAACTTTTTGGAAACACTGAAAGAAACTACCAATTCTGAACTATTCAATCAAATCTGTTTCTTGTTTTCTGAAATATGAATCTCAACTTTGTAGAGAATGTATCCGTAGGAATGGTGATAAAATAATAAGATTGATTAAATTTAATGATCTTCGTAAGTGAATTCGAAGAAGAACTATTAGTGCATAATTAGGATATTCAGTATTTGTCCTTATTAAAATGATAGTAGAAAAATATCATCCAAATTGAATTCTACATACATTTCTCGAAGCTCTCAAGTCCTAATAATTTTATGCCAATTTCTCTATAAACACTTAGGGCATTAAATACATCGGGTTTCTCCAAGGGCATCTCACTCTTTCGAATATATAACGAACTACTACAAAAAAACACATAAAACGTGGGCAAAAAATGAGAAAAATTATTAGACTGGTTGTCCTGTCATAAAAATTGACTTAACCACAGTGTGATTTGATTCAATGATTCCACCACATTCTTGATGTACATTCCGTAATACAGGCATTGAGGAATTATATTCTAATTATTCAGGATGAATTTGAAGACATAAAGTAACTCGTGAAAAGTTAAGAAATATCTTCTACACTCAAAAAAATATTGGTCATAATATTAATGAACAGCATTCATCATTCTCATTTTCATTGACCCAATGATTTTTTCATTGATATAATGCACGAAATTATTTAAAGAAATTTCAGCATTCATGTAAGTAATGAACGAGGATTCATCAATAACATGAATACTGTTCGTTATTATAATGCATATCATGCATTAATATTAAGAAAACATTCATTGAAAGTGCTTTTCGCCAAAATCGAGCACATACTATTGATGAACTGTTACATTATTACAATGATCGTTTTTAATAGAAAATAATGACTGCGGTTCATTGAATCAATGTACAATACATTGATATAATGAATGAAGCGTAAAACAATGATTGAATACATTAATACAATGAACAGGTCATATGCGAAATGTCGCTGGTCGGTGAAACGCTTGCTTAACATCTTTTCTACCCCAAATTCGGTTCAGTCAATCAAAATACTGGCGACAATTTCATTGCATAGTTTATATTGATAAGTAAAAGACGTCTTAGTGTTTTGTGATTATTTTATGAATTTAGCTCTAAGGATAATTGTGATTGCATTGTGTTTGTGCGGTATTTACAGGTAAGTAGGTATATATGATTTCATTATTATGCCGGTCAACAAAGCGTTTGATTTTAGGTATGAGCAGTATAGTCCTGCAGTTTCAGATTCGTGTACTTGATTAATGGTATTTTTTGCATATTTGTTTAGTTTGAAACAAAATATTTTGAACAGTATCTACCTACACAATAAATATAAAACTGCTACCTACTTCTTGCAAATTCATTTAATTGGAGAAAAGTCTTTTGAAGAGTATCTATCTACATTATAATTATAAAAATGTTGTGCTTTTCATGTAGAGGTGAATTTGGCACATTAGATGTTTCGAATTCAAAACAAACACATGAATTGAGTTCCTCATATGGAATTATGTAAATGAGTGTATATTTTTTACAAAAATTAAAATACCTAGATACCACCAAAATATAGTTATGGGTCAGTACTTTCACTTACATTCTTTAAGTTCATCTGATTATAATCATTGTTGGAAACTAGGTATCTAGATTAATAATTATTTTAAAACATTTACTAATTCATTTTGATTTTATCACCAGATTGATATGCATTTTGATGTCCTCCAGGACACCGCAAATGGCCTCGTGTCCAAATGGGATGAGATAGAGGAAGTCTTAAGACAGTTATCGTCGTTGGACAGTAACGTGAAAGAAAAATCAGTCAAGGGACTGGATCATGTCGAAAAACATAAAGTAACCGAAAGTAAGTTTTTGTCTATTCGTAATACTACTTTCATTTTTATTGTCTGAGGAAGTGCTTCCAAATGTTAATAACCCCGAAGAACTCAAAATCAATTCTAATTCGCACCCTCTTTTTTTCGACTACTAAAATCATGCGATTTTTGGTAATCCTTACACGTGAGAATGTTGATGAAAAAACATTGCTTCTCTATATTACAGTATTTATTTTGCGATATACTTACACCATCTAATATTTTTTTTACAGGCAGCCCCAATGCTATTATTTTATGGGCTGCGCAGTGGTATCTCGTACTTACCCACAATTAAGAGTGTCACTAAAGACTTGACCGGAAGAAAAAAATGTTACGAAATTCACCATCAAAGATACAACAGAATCTTCCATGTTTTGAGAAGAAGTTACCAGGATATAGAAGATCACCTGGAATACTTGAGGAGGAAGAACTCTCATATACAACCTTTTTTGTTGTTAGTTGGTGATGACATGGCCACAATTACAGATTTTTTGTAGTTTTCGATAATATTAAATATCTGTTCGAAAACTGAGCTTAAAGCTTTCAAATCAGTTGATATTTGCTTTAAAATAATTTTTTATATTTTCAATTTAAATTTTCCAGAGCCTTTCCTTGCGTTCTGGACATTTATTGAAAGTTATTTTTATGAAATAAAGTCGAATAAATCATTTTCTAAAATTCATGTTTTGTAATTCAATCAAGAAATATTAAAAACACTTACAATAAAGAAAGTTTTAATTAACTGTGCCTACCCAATATTTTTTGAGTGATAAATATTGTCCCTGATTCATTTTACAACAGAAAAAATAATGTTTTTTCTAGTCAAAAGAATTAGTTCACCACGAAAACTTAACATGGGGATTTTCGGTGATGATAGTGTATATGAAAAAAATGCTCCGACAGGTCGATTTTGTTTTTTGAGCGGCCATTTTCGAATGCTTATAACCTTATATACTTTGGGTACGTTTTGAAAAATGGGACTTGAAAAAACAAAATCGACCAATCCGAACATTTCTTTAGATCTACCCTATTATTACCCAAAACCTCCATATCAAATTTCGTTGGGCCACCCTGTATACAAATTTTCTAATGAATCTGATTCATTCAACTGAAGAATACGATTCATTCATTCAATGAATTGTATTCATCAACTCAAGAACCTATATTCATCAAAACAATGAATAAAGATCATTTATTCAATGAATTGTATGCATCAAATTAAAGAAAGATTTTCATCAACTTATGATTGACATACATTGTCGCAATGTACGAGTTTATTAATATAAGGAAAAAGGTACCAAATCCATTTAATGTACACGTTCATATTATTAATGAAACTGTTCATACATTAATGTAGTCGTGTTCATTGAAACAATGAACTTGTTCATTAGACCAATTTTAATGATTTCATTCATTGAATCAATGAAACCTTTCTTTGTATTTATGCTATAATTTGGTTGAGTGTAAAGGCGCAATTCCATTGGGACATCATTAGCCAACATGCAGCATGCTACACGTCGTCTTGTGTTTCGTATTTGTAGTTGTGCGACTATGTCGCACGAATTTAAAAATTGTCGAACGAGCAACTTGTCGCTCACTGTCGCATGCGCTTTATGTTTGTGGCGTGCATCTATATCAATTCAATAGAGGCAACTTCAGTTTGCGGCATCATGTCTTTTCTAAAGGATGTGACTGCTGCATATTGGGTAATAGCTTTGAATAGCTGAAGGAAAAGAAGCAAGCCAAGGAGGTGGAGGAGACAATTATATGTTTGTGATCAAAAAGCTCAGAAAGATTTATACAAAAAAGTGATTGCCGACGATAAAGCACTGCTTCAAAATTTTACTCGAATGAGCAGAGAGGAAGATCTCGCAAAACCTGATATTTTTCTTGGAGTAATACCACGTCGTATTAGGTTATCAGTATTATTAAGATATTTGGCAACCGGCAATAGCTGATATACCTGATATTTTATAATTCCATAATTCCAGAAAATTATGATATTCTTCAATGAACAAAGAAGTTTTCTCAATATTCCACTCCATGTCGCAGGATACAAGTCGCACCGAACCGATGACTATCGGATAAACGCCGACACTATTCGACACGATGAATCTTGTCGAACACTGACGCATGTGTCTGGGAAACACCGATCAACATGTAGCATGCGTCATTAGTGCATGCTGCATGTTGCTTTACGTTGCTCCAATTGAAAGACTGAGTATAGCATTATTCATTGTCGCATTTTACAAGTCGCTTAAATGTTGCCCCAGTGGAATTGTGCCTTAAGAGAGTTGCTCATGTGTGCCCCAGCATCGAGCATTCTGCATATTCTCATATGATTGACAACATCATGGTCAATAGTAGAAGTATAGCATTGCATTTCATCCCAAGAATAAAGAACAGCTGTTTCGATCTCATCTGTACTGCACATTCAGTATGTAAATTGCCAAATCTTTTTCTGTTCACTACTTACATTCGATGCAAGCAATACTGTGGTATATGACAATGTTTCTCAACTTTTCAGGATTCGGGTCCCAATTTTCAAGCAAAATTTTTATCGCGCCCCCCGTATACAATAAAATGTAAAAAATAATAGTATATTTTGAGTTTTTCGGCTCATCGGCCCAAGGAAGTCACTATATATATATATATATATATATATATATATATATATATATATATATATATATATATATATATATATATATATATATATATATATTGAATAAAGTATAAACATCAAAGTAAAAACACTTGGCTTATGTTTCACAATATAAAAAAATATTTAGATACTGTATTTAGCAGTAACGAAAAGTCGACATGTTTCGAGTTATGAACTCATTATCAAGACTGACGAGTTCATAACTCGAAACATCTCGACTTTTCGTTACTGCTAAATACAGTATCTAAATATTTTTTTATATTGTGAAACATATGTTTTTTATTTTAAAGTTTATACTTTATTCTTTATGATGTTTCACCAAGTGATGTGCGAGAATTCAATCTCAGTTATATATATATATATATATATATATATATATATATATATATATATATATATATATATATATATATATATATATATATATATATATATGTGTGTGTGTGTGTGTGGGTGCCCAAGAAAGTTCCGGCAACAGAGTGCACTGTTTCAGATGTGCATAGAATTTTGCACACTGCTCTATGATGTTAATTTCGTAAAAACAAAAAAAAGAGTGTTTGAATTACTGTCATTGTTTGTCATATTTTAATTTCAATGTAAGTAAGAATTTAAGCGTAGAGCAAAGGATTGTTATTGTTAAATGATTTTACATGGCAAGGGAAAGACGCGCAGAAAACGGTACTATCTTGATTGTTCATCATAAGTGGCGGCAAACTTACAACCGAGGACCACCTAAACGATCATCAATTATGGAAATAATAAAAAAGTTTGAAACTTATGGAGAAGTGCCGAACCAATATAAGGGAGATGGAGCGCCAGAGACAGTTATATACTACTCCAGAAAACTGTGCAGAGGTGCACAAATATCTGTTAGATGAACCAACATGACATAGAGATTAGTCCGTGAATTTGGTTTTTCAAATGGATCAATTGATGCAATGATCAAGAAAGTAGGTTTAAAACGTTATATCCCACGAATGGTTCATCGCTTAGACGATCCTGACAGAAGGCTACAATTTTGTGAAATATTTCAAGCTATGCTGGCTGATGAGGAAAATCCCAATAAGTTACTGGATCGAATTCTTTGGAGTGATGAGGCTAAATTCCACTTAAACGGACAGGTTAATAGACATAATTGCGTGTACCTACTATGCTGACGTAAATCCACAAGCTGCACTAGAAAAAGAATTTATGTCTGGATTGGCATTTGGTCTGGTGGAATAATAGGTCCATTTTTGTTGAAGAAAATATAAATGGAGATATTCATTCAAATTTATTAAGACAAAATATAATACCGGTCATGGAAAATACATGCCCCCAGACATTATATTTCAACAAGACGATGCACCTCCTCATTATGCTAGATAAGTGCGGGAGTTTTTAAATACAAAATTTTTAAATTCCTGGATCGGTAGAAGGGGACCAATAGAATGTCCCACCAGATCCTGCGATGTTACTCCCCCTGATTTTTCTGTTTGGGGATACTGTAAACACTTAGTCTATTTAGATGGCCAAAAACCAGACATCCCTACCTTAAAAACATATAAAGAAGAAGTGTTTCAGGCACTGTTCACTCCAGATTTTCACACAAAAATTTGTAGAGAAGTTGAGCGTCGTGTTCAGTTATGTTATTAACACCATGGTGCACAATTTAAGAATTAATTCCTTTTTAACTTATTGAAATGACGTTTTTTTGACCTGCTTGACAGTTATTTTTATTTGACAGTAACAATAAATCATAACGCTTGCGACTGACTAGTAATGTTGCCATTTTTCGAAATTAACTCCAACTAACAGCTCCATCTAGTGAAAGTAACTGAAAATCTTGCCGGAACTTTCTTGAGCACACTGTATTGTACAAAAAAGACCAAGATTCTGAGTACTCATTTAACTGTTCAAACCTTTCATTGACTGCAATTAATATAGTGTCCAAAAGACATTTGAAAAAATAAACCTCAATTTTTTTTCCGGTGAAGTTATAGGATCATCGCGTGCAATTTCACCAGTTAGACGCTTAGCGAATCGAATTCTTGTTGTAGCTCTAAATACAGATTCAATTTCTAGTTTTTCAGCAAATTCCTTCGCAGTTAAAGTAGCGCTTCTAAAGCCTGTATTTCTATAGTCTTCCAAAAAACTGCAGCATTTTTTCAACATTTCTGTACATTTACCGAGATCCATGTCTGCTGATGGTAGAGATTTACTCATGATATTTATTTGGAAAACTATGTCATACCAAACAACTAATTAAACTATGAAGCTGAAATATTTAATCTGTTCGGCTAGAGTTGTAGCCTCATGAGCCACTTGAACATCGATTTTCCGAGTTTCAATAGCTAAAGTAATTAAAGCGTCATAGTTGGCACTCATTTGATAACGAACTGCTTTAACACTGCTTATTTTTGCTTCCTTACGTGTGTCACTGAGCGTTTTTATAGTATATAGTCCCAAGTGATCGGTTAGAATTTTCCATCGATGAACAGAAGCTGAAAACAATGTGAATAACCTCTGAAGTACCCCAAACAAAAAGACTGAATTTACGGATGGCTTAGCGGAATCGCATAGCACTAGACTGTAGCTATGACAGTTACACGGTAGGTACATAAACGACAAAGGGGTTTATGTCGAGAATTCTCCTTGGAACCCCAATATTTTTTCCTTTCATATTCGCCCCGTTGACATAACTCTGACCCCTAAAATCATTCAATTACAGACTGGATTTATCTAAAACATTAATAATAACCTTAGTCAGTCTTTCATCACTTAACTCATTGACAGGTATAAATTCCAAGAAATGGTCGTTCACTAATATTTTATCATTATCTGACAAATCAACAAATCGTAATGTCAGCGAAAGTTGTTCTACATGACTAATGTCTGGAGTACAGTCAGCTATAAAAGAATAATATTTTCATATATTTGTGTGTGATATGATTTCTGACTTAACTTTTTCACTAATCAGCTAAATTAATTAATTTTGAATGTCTTTTCCACAGTAGAGGTCTGAAACATCACTCTTCATAGCTAATCGCAAGTGCTCCTGCAAAACTAGATCAAATTTGGCTACTCGTTGTACTAAGCCTAAAAACTTTCCGTTATTTGGCGTATATAGTTTGTTTGAACTGGTACCTCTGAACGTCATATTATTTTCAGCTAAATAAAGTATAATATGCATCAATCTAGACAAAAAATTATTTCACCTTGTAGTTTCCTTTCTAATCAAATGTTGCTCTTGGCAATCTATTGTTTTTTTTTGTTTTCAATCTTAGTGCAGCATCAATCCATGGAAGGTGTAACTTCTTATGAGAACTGCTATTTTCATGAATTTTTAACATTTCGGACAAGTGTGTCCAGTTGTTGTACCCTTCTGATACTTAGTTCGATGTTGAGCTCCTATCAAATATTCAAAAAAAACAATTATCTCGATCCTCTGAAACGGAATAAATTAACCAACGACGCTGAATTGTTTCATTTTTGCAAGTGACTGGTCAAGTGGCAGGATCTGATATATTCGAGACAATAGTACTAACGTCATCTAGAATTTGTATTAATTGTACAGGCTGTCCCATTTTCGATGTCCTTACGGGGTAACTAGCTTATTTTTAAAGATAGAGATTTGCGGTTTTCGCGAACGTTGGCTACTTTTTTGTGAATCTTACGATACCGTAAACAAAATTTTCATAGCTTCCTTCGTTTTTGAGAAACAGGGCGAAGTTGAAAATATTGCATTTTGGTCCCCCTCCTGTATCACAGCTGTCTTTCAACTTAAAGGAGAAGTAAAAACTGTTTTCTATACAATTTTTTACGTAGAATCCAGTGGCGTAGTCAGATTTTCGAAATGAGCTGTCATTGTTTAGATATAATTCAATGTTATAATTTTTTAAATGGAACACACTGTATATTTTTCCATATCGAAACACAAATGTTTTGCGCTTTTCAAAAATAAATAATACTTATATAAAATTTTAGGTATTAACCCTGTATTTAAATAATTTTCTTTCTTTTCATGGCAAGTCAAGACAATATCACGCAATAAACAAAAATACCACTTCCATTTATATAGGTTAGAATAAAAAGTTTTCATTAAAAAAATATTATTTGATATAAGTTACCAAACAGAGATGAATTTGATAATTATTATAACAAAAATAGAAACTTATATGTAACACTGCTACAAAACAAAGTTCTATTATTTTTCTGTTGAAAATGTTTTGTAAATATTGTTTAACTTACTGCCCATTCTGTTGAAGACACAGATGACATCTTCTGAAGATAGCACCAATCGACCACGGTTAAAATAAAAGTCTTATATCTAAGTATTCGAAAGCTTTTTTCGAGGCATTCATCAGAGCATCTCGATTTTCGTGCTACGTGTGGTTTATTTTATTTTTTATATAGCCCCATATGAAGAAATCTAATACAAATAAGTCAGGGGACCTTGGTTGCCAGTTTATGGAACCATTATTGCCAATCCACTGGTTTTGGAATCTTTC
>JARQZK010000302.1:0-30795 GCA_030704885.1 Cynegetis impunctata | reverse complement strand
AATAGAAGAATCGAAACAAGCTCTCCGCAAAATTGCCAGTGTTAACAAGAAACAATTATCGGAAACTACTTTGAGTAAATTAGAACTTGTGGCTGAATACTCTCACAGTGATTCACACAAATTCTTTGAGATATTGAAGTCAAAAAGACTATTTTGGAGGTTTGTGAACTGTTGCTTTGGCTGGATAACATGCGCATTCTTATTTTACGGAATCACTTTAAGTTCTGTCAGTTTACATGGAAATAAATACTTGGACTTCATCTTGATATCACTGATAGAATTTCCAGCCTATTTTTGTGCCTATTATATGTCGGACAAGATGGGACGTAGAGCGTCTATTTGTGCAGCCTATTTCATAACATTCGCTGCCAGCATATGTTTCATATTCAGCACAAATTGTAAGTTGAAGTTAATTAATATTTTTCTTCAATCAACAGATTATAGAATAAGTTGAAACTACTTGTAGCTTTATTATTCAAAACATTGGATTGGTGCAAGTTATTTTGCACTTAATAAAATATTAAATTTATAACTTCATATAAATTACTTAATAGAGAAAATAAGGAAGAAAATGTCTGCTGGATGTCCAGTTGATAATAACAAAACTTAGAAAATTTCATAAAATTAACTTCTCTACCAACAATAGGTAGGTACTTAAAATATACACAAGTAGGTCAATAAAATTATAGGAGCCGAAGATAATGTTGAATAAGAAACGAATACAGCACAATGCCCTAACTTATATAAATTATTACTTTTGAATTGATGAGGCCGTTACTCAATGAAAATCAATTGTTAACATGTTTGAGAAATGTTATAAATTATTATTTTCATTTTGCGAAATGCTTTTCTTCAAATTTAATGTATAATAATAAGTATAGAATAAACTAACGAACTAAGGTAGCCTTTCTCAACTTTTGGGGCCACCCTCCTAGGGGGGCGGGAGCATACTGAAGGAGGGCGCGAGCACACACACCACAAAAGACCTTTTTTTTTTAATATTACATTTCATTGTATTGAGGGCGCGAGATACAAATGGAATGATGATCTGCACACACAATCCGAACAAAATATCTTTGTCCGCTACTGTACTATAAAACATTCATTATACATGTGCTACCTAAAGTGTAACACTACCTATTATTCACTAGTGAATAATGGTTCATTATTCACTGCATGACGTCACACTTAGGGCGTATATCTAAACTAGAAAACATCATTTACATTGTTAATGGATATCAATATTGTTAGATTTTAAAACATTGATTTATCTATAAATTCAATGCCTTCGTTTATTTTCAATAATTGTTCTGTTCATATTAATATAAATAAATAAATCAACATTATCTATTTCATTTTTATCAGAGTGAGAGAAAGGAATGGAATCGATGTCAAGTGAAATAGTTGACGTTTATGTGAGTATACAGTTTTCAGTGAACACAGAAAATGTTATGTCAACGCTTTTGATAACTATTTTTATTGTTGAAAATGCAGATTATTACTAATTTTTCGAGGAAGTCGTGGACAAAGTATAATATTCTACTCGCACAAATTTACAATTTTTCACTCGGGTGAATTGCGACATTCACCTGTGGCTCGTGTCGCAAACTTCACCCTCGTGAAAAATAGCAATCATTTTGTGCTCGTTGAATAATATACTATTTTTTTAGAATAAAATTTTATTGTTGGGGTGCGAAATACAAATGAAATGATGATCTGCACACACAATGTAAACAAAAAATCTTTTTTTGTTGTTTTATGTATTACATAATTGGTTAGGGGGACGCGATACCTTTTTTTAGTATTACATTGTATTGTATCAGGTGTTGGAAGTGCAAGATACAAATGAAATGATGATCTGCAAGCATCACACACAATCACACAAAATACCTTTTTTTTGGGTTTCCGGGTCGTGGTTAGGGGGCGCTATACACAATATGATAGGAAATTGAGCCGCGAATCCTAAATTGAGAAACGCTGGCACTTAGGTTTTTATTTTTCCAATTTAAAAAAATTACGCTTCTGTACAAACCACAGCTAAAATTGAAATAAAATGCATATGTAATATGCATGAGAATATATTCAACTATAATATCACAAGAGCATCGAAAATAATCGATTATACTTCCGAGTTACGAGACGTGTTTTGCGAAACACCACAAGAGCGCAGCTCGAGTGATGTTTTAAGAAAATACGTCGATTGGCGAGGTCAGTATAACGATTATTTTCGATTGCTCGAGTGGTATTCGTTACGATTATATAACGAATAAAAAATATTAATTTTTTTTTGACAAACATCAAAACACCAAAAAATAGGCCAAGCTACAGAGATTTAGAGTGAACATTTTGTGTAAAAAGTGTTAGAAGAAAACTAGCTCCGCCATTGTTTGTAAAATAGTTCCATATGATATTAGTTATATGTTTTTCACTCGACTTTATTATTTATAATTTTGTTATTAACAATTTTATGCAAAAAATTATACAATTGAAACTATCAGAGTAATCGTGATGTTTTCAATAGACTAATTGTAGAAAATGAAAAGACAAAGAAAATGAGAGGTCAGACGACTCGATCAGACCCTTAGTTTAAGAGAAAATTGGAAAAAAACGGCAAAAATGCAGTTTTTTCAAAATCTCATTACTCGGTTATTTTCTGAGTTGTAGCGTAGATCCTCCGATAAGTATTAGTTATTGATATAGACTTTATTTTTGCGAAGAGCAGGAACTGTACGATGCATAGTTTTTGATCTTTAGTCATTTGAATATTTTACTAAGCAATTTTCCAGCAGACCTGAATGCGACAGGTATGGTCCATTTTCAATTTACAAAAAAGATTTTGAAAGTAGAATTCTTATAGTTCAAAACGTTAATCTTTGTTTTACATGAAAACGCTGAGAAATATGTTAAAAATGAAGCTGAACATAACGAAAAATGGCCGAGCGTGTGAGAGTAGCTGAATAGTGGGGGTAGAGCAGCATGACATTCGAAAGCGTCGGCTTTTTGAACATGACGGTAATTTCTCGGCCGTTTTTCGTCGTGTTCAGCTTTAATTTTGACATATTTCTCAGCGTTTTCACGTAAAACTAAGATGAACGTTTTGAACCATGAGAATTCTACTTTCAAAATCTTTTTCGTAAATTGAAATCGGACCATACCTGTCGCATAGTAAAATATATAAATGGCCACAGATCAAAAACTATGCATGGGATAGTTCCTGCTCTTTGCATGAATAAATTTTACATTAATAACTAATACTGACCGGAGGATCTACGCTAAAACTCAAAAGATAACCGAGTTATCAATTTTTGAAAACTGCATTTTGGCCGGTTTTTTCCAATTTTCTCTTAAAATAAGGGTCTGATCAAGTCGTCCGACCTCTCATTTTTTTCGTCTTTTCATTTTCTACAATTGGTCTATTGATAAATTCACGATTACTCTAATAGTTACAATTTTATAAGCAAAAAAAATAAATAAAACACGATTTTTTGCATGAAATTGTTGATAACAAAGTTATAAATAATAAAGTCGAGTGAAAAACATATCACTCTATCATATGAAACTATTTTACAAACAATGGCGCAGCTGGTTTTCTTCTAACATTTTTTACATCTCTGTAGCTTGGTCTAAAACACCAAAACGATCATATCACGTCGTCAAGGGTATATTCACCTATCAATACGCAGTAGTTATAAAAAATTCACGGATTCTATTGGCTTATTCATACATGACTTATATAATTACTTTTATCTGTGACATTTTCATATTCATTCCAACTTATTTTTCTTTTATGATCTCTGTATTAATAAAGTAAAGTATAACTTTATTGCATTTAGTCTTCTTCAATTCATTTTATGGTATATTTAATTATTTACTGCGTGTCCTTTCTTAATATTGCAGCTACCAAGTGGTTGTATCTACCAACTTATTGTATGGGTAAATTTGGAGCTACTGCAGCATTTTATGTCATTTATGTTATAACCAGTGAAATATTTCCAACATCATTAAGACATACAGTTATGGGTCTATGTTCAACACTAGGAAGACTTGGATCCGTTTCAAGCCCACAAGTTTCCCTTCTGGTAATAATGTCATTGTTTTGCTCTGGGATACGCAATATATGTTTTTTCTCAATCTTTGAGTTAGAAACTGAAAACTAAAATATGTTACTGTAACTGTTCATTTTAACTTTCAGAATATATCTAGGGCGTAGCCAGAACTAAATTTATTGGGGGGTTGAAATTGTCGGCGATCGATTTTATAAGAGCAAGAGGGCTCTCTGGTCGTTTTTTAATTGCAACTAAGTTGCGATTTTTAATATTTCATTCAACTTGGACGTACGTAGTAAAAATGAAACAAAGGTAAAACTTCAAAAAATATTTTATTATTAGGTGAACTTACAAAATTATGTATTGTGTGAAATTTGACTTTAAACCGTTATTATTCAAAACGAATAATTACTCTAATATAAGCAACAGTTAGAAATAAATTATTAAACA
Source organism: Cynegetis impunctata (assembly GCA_030704885.1). Classification (NCBI taxonomy): domain Eukaryota; kingdom Metazoa; phylum Arthropoda; class Insecta; order Coleoptera; family Coccinellidae; genus Cynegetis; species Cynegetis impunctata. Next base: position 26,299 of record JARQZK010000302.1, on the reverse strand, counting down.
CAACAAAAATCAGACGAGGTGAAGGTTAAAAATTCATTGTGGTATTCATATTACAGTTTATACCCTCCTAACTTCCCTCCCTGCCCTTTTAGGCTCACGGTTCCGCGGTCAATCAAAATTTGAAATTACCTACAACATAAACTAACGAGTATAGGTACTCTAGAAAATAGAGCCATCTTATTTATTTATGAGCAATATACTTTTTCTGACTACTATAGTATCAAACATATTTCTGTTATCATTTTGACTAATGTTTCGAGGACACGTTGGTACAATACAAAAGTATATTTTTTTCTTCTAAAACAAAAATATTTCGGGGTGAACATTTTTAGGTCTTTATGTATTTTTTTGAATAATCCACATAATTTTGTTATCTTTTCAGGGTCGTTTTTGGGAACCCCTTCCTATGATTATGTTTGGTGTCATGTCGTTAGCAGCTGGGTTACTGTCCCTTCTTTTACCTGAATCAAAGGGTATTAAACTTCCGGAAACTGTCGAAGAGGCAGAGAATATCGAATAAACAAATTTGTTATGAAGAATAAATATTCAAAACGATAAACTTCTTATTTTAGTATTATATTTGATGTAAATATACGTAGAAAATCAATATTAAGATCATTCCAACGAAATCAGAAAATAACTTCTTTTATAAAATAATGATGCAGCTAACTCTCAGCTAACATTTATACGACTTTTTGAATTACTCTTTTCATTTATACAGGAACTAACTCAATGCTACCTTAAAAATCTTCTTCAGCCGTCCTTTATGAACACATAAAAAAATACCTACCCCACGTTTTGCACTATCTATCATCTGAACTCTTCTTGTGGTGCCGTACCCGGTTTCGGGTGTAGGCGACCTCTCTACAACTATTCGTGCTGTGCGTGATACAGCGAAACACGAATAGAAGGGATCTACAGTTTTACGACGGTTCCGAACGTCTTTACAGAGAGGCTTTACTAGGCAGAATACTTCTCGGTGGTTTGCCATTGCCTTCCGAGAGGTGGCTCCGCATAAATTCGTTGGTTCGGCCGGGATTCGATCCATCGATCTTCTGTTCAGTAGCCCAACGCACTGACCACTGAACTACGGAGCCACATCTGAACTATTCAAAATATATTCAACATATTACGGGGATGAATATAAAATTACTACTGGAGCTCAGTGAGTCGAAGAATGAGTCGAGCTAGAGCTCCTAATACTAGACTCGCGAATTTTGGTTGTTACCGTCCCCCTCCTAAACAGGTTGATCGATTGAAATAATTTTTTGCACAATCATAGCAATGTTGATGGGAGGGGCAATTGTAAATAAAAAATAAACTGCACCACGGAGGAATAATCACTATAAAAAATTTCAAAATCTGATTTCTCAAAAACTGTATGTTATAATCTTCTACATCATTATAAAATGACGGAATTGACTATTCTAGTGCTACAAAAAAATAAATTAAAAAATTGGAAAAGACACGGAGGAATAATAGAAAAAACAAATACAAGCTTCAAGCAGTTCACGTACAAATTCATTGGTATAATTCATAGCTCATGAATAAACTCATTGAATCACTTAGCTCAGCATTGCAAGAGCCTACTGCCTTGCAATTGCAGGATCATAGAAATAGCGATGGGTGAACAATTTCCACAACTGATAGATTCAATACTATGAATACCTGCTGGTTACATTACAGATCACTACTCTTCCGTAGGATGAGCACATGAATATATATATATATATATATATATATATATATATATATATATATATATATATATATATATATATATATATATATATATATATTATATATATATATATATATATATATATATATATATATATATATATATATATATATATATATATATATATCTCTTGATAATTATTAGCAATAACAGGCTTGTTGAATCTTAAAAAACTAGATTTTATTAAAAAAGTTGACGTTTCGCCACGACACATTCGTGGCTTTATCAAAACTTTTATAATAAAAATTTTGATAAAATCGTGGCAATAACGAAGAATTGTTATATATATATATATATATATATATATATATATATATATATATATATATATATATATATATATATATATAATATAATAATAATAATCTTACAAAAATTATAAGTACAAAAGGTGTAAGTTCAGCTATAGCCGATGTACCACTACCGCCTAAACGAAACAATCACTGTATAGAATTCATCTGACAATTCAGACATTTTTCCTTAAGGTGCCTTTGAAATGCATTGACATTAACACAGTTATTAAAAGGATCCAGTTTATCATTGAGAATCTTCACAGCTCTATAAGAGAAAGCCCTTTCAAACTTGGATGCGCTATGGTATGGTATATCAAAACTTCAACTACTACTTACATTCACACAATGACATAGTTCACTCTTAACCAGGAATTCATTGAAGTATGAGGGACTCAGCTGCAAACTGACATAGAAACACTAATTCACACTTCAGGATTTTATGTTTATTATAATATGGAGTCACGTGTTCTTTTCGTTTTATGTTGAATGAATATCTAAAGCAACAATTTTGCATTTTTTAAATCAAATTTCTAACATAAGTTGTAGCAAATGAATAGTAGAGACAACTACAGTAACTAAAAGATGACTATATCAAACTTTTACATATACTAATTTAAGTAAGTTACATCCATAACTAATCCCAGACTTTTAACGGCATCCTAAAAATATATCACAGTTCCATTTACATTAATATCACAAGTTTTTAAGTTTATTGCTTTTAAGCGTGTAGTTCTAGTTCTTATACATATCACTTCCGTTTTTGATGGATTTAATTTCAAACCGATTTTTTGAGACCAGTGTACCTACTATAGAGTTCAAATCATCATTAATCACTTGTATAAAAGTGTTAACTTCTTGAGGTAAGAAGGGCATATAAAGCTGAGTGTCATCAGCATACTGATGAATTTTACAATAGGTCAAAACATAAACCATATCTGTCACAAACATTGTGAATAATATAGGTCACAGGATGCTTGCTTGAGGTACACCTTTTCGTATATGCTGTAATGACGAGCTGGAACTGTTGACCTCAACATATTGATATCAGTCACGAAGGTAACTGCAAAACCAGTTCAGCGTTATAGGATGGAATGAATAGAACAATAGCTTAGCCTCTAGTAGTGGGTGGCATATTAAGTCGAAGGCCTCACTGTAGTAAAATTAGAAAAAGTTAGTAAAAATAACGATAACTTCAAAAGTTGATATCTCATGAACATCATTTTTTCATCGATCAAATTCTCTACGTCTAAGTCTACTGTAAATCTAAGCAAATATTTGAATCCTCGGAAAATTTCACATCGAATATCGGTTTGTGAACTTCCGTTTTTACGCGTTCTTGTACCTGAAAATATGCAAAAATGGGTGAAAAACTAAAAAAGGCAGTCTACATTGTCTCTTGGTTACGTTGCATTAACAATTGAATCATTTATAAGTTAATCCGTTAAATAGCTGAGACCAAAACCTTCGATTTGCGACCTTATAGAACCCCAACAGCCCAATAGCTCCGTTTGAACAAAAATTACAGCGATTTGAAATGCATTAAAAATAATATACAACTATATATATATATATATATATATATATATATATATATATATATATATATATATATATATATATATATATATATATATATATATATATATATATATATATATATATATATTATATATATACTATATATATATATATATATATATATATATATATATATATACAAAAGAGAAAGGGGGAAAAATTGGAGTTTACGATATTTACGTACCTATTGGAACCTTCCGGTGTCATAATAGACTTTATAATAAGTATTCAGGTATGCTAAATTTTAAAAATATCTCTCAAAGCTGTCATGTTACTAATTGCGGCGTTGTCGTTTAATCTTATGTAAAATTTTTTCGAAAGCGATTTCAAATCGCTGTAACTTCTGATTTCTGTATTTCTGTCCATAAGGTCCTTGGTCCTACAAGGTTTTATAAGATCGCAGATTGAAGCATTTGGTCTCAGATATTTATGGGATTGATTTAGATGGTTCAATCATCAAGGCAACGTAACCAATAGTCTTTTGTTTTTGACTTTTCGCCCTATTATTTTCGCTTATTTTTAGGTACAAGAACACGTAAAAACGTTTTGAAAGTTTCACGAAACCATATTCGATGTAAAATATCCCGAGCATCAAAATCTGTGCTAGGATTAACAGAAGACTCAAAGGAGAAGAGGAAAAATGTAAAAAACTGTAAAATACTCCTCAAATTTCGCAAAATGGTAAAAAAATTCCTTTCATTTAGCCAAATCGAAATACATCAATTGAAATCGTTTGTACTTTTGACGTGGAATAATATTCTTGATTTGTATTAAATGACCATTTTTCATGCTTCAAATACTTAATCTAGTTTGCTATTTTGAATGGATTTTATATTTGAAAAAAATGTCAAATCTTAATTTTGATTCCACCTGCATACCCAATTTAACCTTAAATTAAGCATATCATCTCATCGTCAATCTACCACTCTCATATAGTCAATCATATTGCAATTACGCAAATTATCATTTACAATTGAAATATTTATAGTTATTATAACTAGTACTTTCATCAATTATATTGAAGATTTTATTTAACATGTAATGTTTTTAAATAGTGTTAATAAATTATTTCATTTCATATAATAAAATTTTGTTTCGACATTTTGGCGTTTGGCTGTATTATGGATAATCATACAGTTTACTTTTCAAAAAAAGAAGGTGCAATTTTTTAATGCTACAAATACAAACCCAGACTTAAGAAATTAAATGAAACATAGGTCCCCTTTTTCGACTTTTCCATTTTTCTAAAATTTATAAATTCCTCCTTAAATCAAATAATTACAAATTTTTCTTATGACGTGGGTAAGGGTTTCTGTTAATCTAATATGAGCTAACCTGACTGCTGATATTGGAGTGAATAGTACGTAATTAATGAATAAAGACAACCGCAAAAAATTTTATGAAATAAAGCCTACTTTTTGACTTTTCAATTTTCCAAAATTAGTAAACGACATACTATAGATGTTTCAAAAGTTTTGGGAAAATTGGTTCTATAAACTCAAATGGCCTGTTATTTATAAGAAAAGACAGAAGAGATATATGAAGAAACTTTTCAAAAAGCAAATTTCATACAGTTGAAAGACTAAGAAATCTATGAAATAATGGTTTATAAAAAGAATTTACACATTTATTATATAAAATACGTATGACACACAGATGCTAAATGCAAACTAAATATCTCACTCGATTCTTCGATATATCGAATAGAAGAAATGAATAGTTAAAAAATTGTGTGGAAAGGGTAAATAGAACGATGGTTACGAATAATTAGTAGAATAGGAAAAACCCATTCCAAACTGCTAGTCAAACAGTTCGGTAATTTTGAAAAGATTCAGAAGGGAGCTTGTAGTATGATCAATTTGGCTATTCAATAGGAGACCTGACTGTTTGTATTCATTTATCTATAATGGTTCCGGAAAAATAAGTTTAATTCCATTACTTTCAGCATTCAATATGTTGAAGTCAAAATTAAATGTGTGATTTTCTTCAACTATTAAGTGGTTTGCATAATGTGACTCCTACTTTTGATTCACAAAGCTACGTTTGTGTTCTGAAATTCTGGTCTAAAAGCTTCTGATAGTTCTACCAATGTAAAACTATTCACAATCACCAATCACCACAATTAATGTCATAAACTCGCCTGATTTATTGTTTTTGTAAACTTTTAAGTTATTGCAGGTACGGTAAGCAATGTTGATATTGTGCTTAGATAAAAGTGATTTGAATTTTTCGACTTTAAAGTATTAAATTCTGAAAGTAAGGGAATTAAACTTAATTTCTAGAATCATAACAGATAAATAATAAATACAATCGTTCAGGTCTCCTATTGAATAGCCAAATTGATCATACTACAAGCCCCCTTCTGAATCTTTTCAAAATTACCGAACTACCTGACTAGCAGTTTAGAATGGGTTTTTTCTATTTGACTAATTATTTGTAACCATCCTTCTATCTACCCTTTCCACACAATTTGTAATCTATTTATTTCTTGTATTCGATATAATTGAGAAATATATTTAGTTTACATTTAGCATCTGAAGAAGGTGAAGTTTCACCGAAACGTGGTTCATGCGTATTTTATTTAATAAATGTGTAAATTGTTTTTATATACCATTGTTTTAATATGTTTATTAATTTACATCATGTATCGGCCCAATCAATCCAAAACTAAGAAATCTATTAATTTTTTTGTTTCATGATATACATGGAAATGAACAAGGTAATGAATAATTTAAACACAATAAAATTTCTCTTCTTTACAAAATAATTCTATTTCTCAATATTTACAACTTTCATCCAGACATTAATCTTAATACCCAACATCCAATCGAATTCAATGAGATCGTGCTATATCTGAAAAGAAACGTAGTATATCTTCAATGGTAAATTCTAAGTTAATTAATGAGCCTGGGTAACACTGCTGAATTAAATCTTCTAACATTTTATATTGTCTGATAAATTCTTCTTGCATTGCCCTCCATACTACTTGCAGTAAATTTCCTTCTTCAGAAAGATGCTTCTCTACTTTTTTGTACAACGCCTCCAGTCCTTTTTTGACCTGAACAAAATATATATCTCAAAATGTATTTTGATTAGGTCATGAATGTTACCGCATACAAGAAGGAAGTTGGTAACAAGAGAGTTAAATATAATGAGATAATTCATGAAAAATATACAAGTAGACCCTAGTCAATTTCATATAATTCAAAAATTATCAAACAATTTTCCAAAGGAGATGGTCATATGTATTCCGAGACGAGAAATTTGCATTCCCAATGCAAAATTGAATTATAGAAAACGTCAAGTCACTCCGACTCAAAATCTGCATACAGCTGTTTCGATCTTATTAGATCTCTTTAATGCAGCTTATTTGACTCGGAGTGGAATCCCTGGTGCTATGAAACCACATTTTGTAATTGAATTTAATATTTTCATAAATACTAATCGTAATTGCTTTAAGAACTTTTATTCCTGCCTAACTTAATTCAGTATGGTGATAGTCGAAAGCACTTATGTAATTTCTTTATATTATGAAGTTTTCATTAAACAGAACTAATCAAGTTCAAAATCTAACAATTATGGTAGTACAAGCCACATTAAATACAACTAAATAACCACTATCATCTATCATCCTTTATTTATCTTGTCACTTTTATGAACACAAAAGTTGCTTCACTGCATGAGTATCAATATAACCACATTAACAGTCTATGGGCGATAATATTATCACTCAGTCTATATGCATAAATCTCCTCACATGGTTATAAAACGATTAAAACGGGAACTTTTGCATTCATCATCATCATCATCAGCCTGTATTAATCCACTCCTGGACATAGGCCTCTTTCATTTCCCTCCATGTTGACTTTTCTTTTACTGGAAGCATCCAGTTCTTTCCAGCTCTTCTCTGTATGTCATCTCGCCATCTTAGCATGGGTCTGCCTCTGCTTCTCTTCGTTCTTCGTGGTCTCCACTGCATAATGATTTTCGTCCATTTCTCATCGTTTCGCGCAACGTGTCCTGCCCAACGCCACTTGTTTTTTGCAGCTTGCTTTATGACGTCGCTCACGTTGGTTCTTGCCCTGATATCCTCGTTTCTTTGTCTATTTCTTAAGCTAATTCCCAGCATTGCACGCTCCATCGCACGCTGACAAACCCGTAGTTGTTGTGCACTTTTCTTTGTCATGGTGACTGTCTCGAGTCCGTACAATATAACTGGAAGTACGCAGGCATCGTATATTTTCCGTTTCAGATTAATTGGTATCTTCGGTTCTTTGAGGATATATGCGAGATTTCCAAATGCTGTCCATGCCAAACTGATTCTCCTCCTTATCTCGGCTGACTGGTTGTCTTTGCCTAGCCTGATGCTGTGTCCCAGATATATATATTCTTCCACTAGTTGAAGTGTGTGGTTATCGATATTGACATTGAGGTTGATGTTGTTTGAGCTCATGATCTTCGTTTTCTGGAGGTTAATTTCTAGTCCTACCTTCTGTGACTCTTTCTTTAGTTCACATATCATGGCGCTAAGTTCCTCCTGGTCGGTGCTCACGAGCACAATGTCATCGGCGAACCGGAGATGACTTAAAAATCTCCCGTCTATGTTGACTCCCCTTTGTTGCCATGTTAAGTTCTTACACACGTCTTCTAATGCCAGAGTGAATAATTTTGGGGATATTGAGTCGCCCTGTCTTACCCCTCTCCGTATAGGGATCTTTTCTGTTGTTATATTTTCGTCTACTTTGACATGTATTGTAGCACCCTTGTAGATATCTTTAATGAGATTGATATATCTTGAGTCAATCCTAGCATTACCCATTGCCTCCAGCACCGCCCAGGTTTCCACCGAATCGAAAGCTTTTTTGTAGTCGACGAATGCGAGGTGTAATGGAATATTATATTCGGTACACTTCTCAATAAGAGTACCTACCGTTTGAATATGATCCTTCGTATTATAGCCGCTTCGGAACCCAGCCTGTTCCACTGGTTGGTAGAAATCAAACTTTTTGATGAGTCGGTTGGTTATGATTTTGGTAAGAAGCTTATACAAAACGGACGAAAGACTGATCGGTCAATAGTTTTCGATGTTGGTTCTGTCTCCTTTTTTGAAGAGAATTATTACCTCGGCATTTCTCCAGGCGTCGGGAATTTTTCCCTCCTCTAGGCATTTGTTAAGAAGGATGATCAGTGCTTTCTCCAGAGTTGTTCCCCTATTCTTCACCATCTCTGTTGTAAGGCGGTCTTCTCCTGGGGCCTTTCGGTTTTTCATCTGCTTCAGTGCCATTCTCAGCTCTGCAGTATCAATCTCCAGGATGTCCTCGGAGCCCACATTCAGGACTACTTGGTCTATACGGTTTGGCTTAGGTACCGATTGGCTGTAGAGTTCCTGATAGAAATGCTGGATAGTGGATGTAATCTGTTCCCTCTCTGTCACAACTTGTCCTTGCTGGTTCTTAATTTTGTATATGAGCGATTTTCCCCTTCTTCTTTTTGATCGGAGGACTTTCCTATTCATGATGTCTTCAATGACTTCTTGTATGATCTTTGTGTTATGAGGTCTTTTTTAATCGCTTTCTTTTCTCGTTTGACTAGTTCTCGGTATCCTATTGAGTCTCTGTCGATTTTTCTGCGTTTTGCTAGGAGTACGTTTGTGCTCTGGCTGAGTTTCGTATTAGTTTTTGCTGTCATATAACATATTTTCTTCGCTGCTACTTGTATGCTGCTAGTGACTTTTCCCGATAACTCATTTAGACCCATATTTCTCAGTTCTTCAGTTGGTTCTAGTTTTTTGTTGATTTGGGCATTGTATTCTTCCATTTTGTCTTTGAGCTGAATCCCTGTTGGACGAACAGCTTTATCGATTTGCTTTTTCCTTTCCAGCGTGTGTTTATATTTATTGTGGCTCTCACGATTCTGTGGTCGCTTCCGGTATTAAAATGGCTGAGAACTGATACATCGGTACAGGACTGTCTATCCGAAGTAAGTATATAGTCAATTTCGTTCTTAACTGCGCTATCCGGACTTTTCCATGTCCATTTTCTCTGATGTTGTTTCTTGAAAAACGTGTTCATGCAGTTCATTTGTTCTTTGTTCATAAAGTCAATCATCATTTCGCCTCTATTATTTCGCGTGCCCAGTCCAAAATTACCGATGTTCGGACCGTCTGTCGCAGTTTTACGACCTATTTTAGCATTGAAGTCTCCGATTATAACCTTGAACTTCGTTTTTTCTTGGTTTTTAGCTATCGTAAGATCTTCATAGAATTGCTCGATCTCTTCGTCTGTTGATGTTGATGTGGGTGCATATGCCTGTATTATCTGCATGCTGTATCTCTTGTTCAGTTGGAGCATAATGTAAATAACGAGGTCTGATATAGCTTTGCTTTTCGTGATCATATGTTTTCTCTTGCTGTTTACCATGATCGCTACTCCTCCGATATGATGGTTTGTTTCGGAATTTCTCTGAAAGAGCATATGTCCAGATTTCAGAATCGTGTTGGCCTCGACTTTTTGTCGGGTCTCGCTTATTCCTAGTATGTCCCATTTGATGTTTTGGAGTTCGCTTTCTAGACTTAGTAGGTGTTCTTCGAGTCTCATTGTGCGAATATTGTATGTTAAGACTAGGATGTTCCCATTTGTTTTCCGTTTTTTATCTGCTAGTGTCGAGGTTTTGCCTCCCCCAGAATCCTTGAGGCTGACTGATGTATCAGCGCGAGATTCTGAGCACTTGGCTCTACTCGCCTGGGGTATTTCTGTTTTAAATGTCGACATTTCATGTAGGTTGTGGAAGGAGTTTTGGCGAGTCCTGTTCCCAGGGATTAATTCAGCCGCCCATTCTGGGTCCGACGCTGTTTGCAGCCGCCCAATCTAGGACAGACGCTGTTTGCAGCCGCCCAATCTGGGACAGACGCTGCTGGTTTGTTTCGCCATATCTAGCTACTCTACTCAATTAGCCTGTGGGTGTGGCACTTGGAGCCTTGAGTAAGAGCTGGGCACCCCCTGAGGACCAGTTACTACAATCTATCTCCCGTCTATGACGCTTGATATGACCGATTCTAGTAAAAGATGCTACCTCTATGGCGTGACCCCATTACACCCACCCACTTTTGCATTAGTATTATTCAAAGTAGACAGACATCCAGAAGTTTATTGAAAAGTAAAGTAACCAAATGACTAATTAATTTGTGAATCCTTTAACTAGTGAAAATCAGAAATGTTTTCTGATTAAGAGATAACTTTGGAGTATTTTTATAAATATAATTACTAGTTTAGTTGTAAATATTTCCTACAGTCAATAGAGACACTTATTTAGTGTTCCATGATGGGAGATTATACTCCAAGTTTAAAAAACTGAATTTAATATTGTTTTTCAAATATTTTAAACAGGTCTTTGAAATCAATCACACAAGATTTACCAATTTCAATTGAGGAAAATCAAATATAATAATAAAATATTCTTTTATAAAAATTATTATCACTACTTTATTACTAAAATAATTTGCAGAATTATTTATTTACTGAAACAGTATTAAGATCAGTATAAATTATATTAAAAAATTAAGGCGTAAATAAGTAGTGATTTAGGTTTTGTTTCAATTGATGTTAAAAACTAGTTTCTGTCGATTTGTATAGAAATACTCTTTTTTTTTAAGGTTTAACTTACGTTACTTCCTGGATACTGTTGAATAACTTTCCGCAACTCTTGTTTATTAAATGCCAACTGGTAACTGACTTCTGACATTTTAACTCCACTAGCAACTCTAGCCTGGACGCCCTCAAAAAACGTCTGAAAGAAAAATATAAGCAATTGATCGAGAATGCGTATGATTTAACAAAAAGAATTGAAAATAACGTACGTTCAATTTTTCCAAAGGTCTACCAAAATATAAAGTAACATATGCTTGTAGGGCATCATTATATTTTTGTTTAGCCTCTTTTCTCTGTGAATCAAGAACCGATATTTTCAGCTGAGATAATAAGGAGTACAAATGATGATAATTTTCTAAAAAGGATATATAGTAAATAAAAAAATAATTATATCAATAATCTTAGGATATTCATATCTTACCCATCTTTACAACTTGAGATGGGGTCTTATTATGCTCATTTGAATGAACTGCGATGTATTCTATCATCGTGTCCACCAGTCGAGTATACCATTTTTCAAGATCTGCCCTTCTGTCGCTTTTCAGCAAACAATCTGCATGTGTGGCAAATTCCTCCAGATTCGATACATAAGCGAGTATTCCGCATTTTGCCCTTCTCGGAGGTTTGTATTCCGCAATTGATTCAATTTGATTATGCATAAACTGATCCAGAGATCTCTTGACTTCGATGAGAAGCGAACCGATGGTATTACTCAAAAATGTACTTTTAGCCGACATCACATGATCATTCAGTCTAACCAATACGTACATACAATAACTGGAAAAAGTTCAATTAATTAATTAAACATTTCCATTGAGTAATTGCATATGAAAATTATGGTAATAAAATTAATCTATAAACATAAAATGAATAAATATGCGATACATAACATGATTTTATTAGCAATTATTCTACATCTTGATAATGATACTCAATGAGAAAAGTATTCATATTTCGTATTGCTAGTAACGAAATATGATTACATGTTCTGACATTATTGTGAGGACATATGAACTTATCGGACAGAGGGCAAGGTTCGAAATAATTCATTATTCACAGCAGTAAAAAAATTTCATTTAACTCAAATAATAAGAATGAAGTATATCAAAAAAGTTGAAAGCTATAGGACAATCACAATACTACCAGTGTTAGGTAAACTATATGAAAAAATCATAAGAAAAATTCTGTCAAGCCACATTAAGCAATATATTCCCAAATTTCAATTTGGTTTTAAGAACAAGAAATCAACATCCCACCCGCTAACAATTCTTGTGTCTAACATACAAGATGCAACATTAAAGAATAATAAATCTGCAACCTTGAGCCTAGATATACAGAAGGCTTTTGACAACTTGTGGCATAAAGGTCTACTATATAAATTATACAAAAGTCCCTGACACACTTATCACGTTATGCCAACAATTCCTAGTTAACAGAAAACTAGCTGTCAAAATTGGATCCACCATCCCAGAATATTTTAGCCCAGAACAAGGAACTCCACAAGGAAGCCCACTTTCAGCTCTTCTCTTCAATTTCTTTTGCCATGATATGGTTCTCACGGTTGATAATAACTTGTACTTGTTGCAGTTTGCAGACGACACAATAATTATATCACATAATAAATCAATTACAACCTGCATCCAGAACTTTCAATTACTTATAAATAAAATTTGTACATGGTTTCGATTATGGCGAATGAAACTGAATCCTGAAAAGTCAAAGTTCATGATTTTTCATCACAGAGTAAAATCAACATCACTGACTGTATGTATAATCGGAGTTAACATCAAACCCTCAACTTCTATGAAATATTAGGGTGTGCAGATTAATAATAAATTAAATTTCAATCTACAGACGAATACAGCAAAAAAGAGAACTATCACTAGAGCCAAATACTTTGCCAAACTGACATATAAAAATCAAGGTATAATCATACAAAAGGCCACAAAAATTTATAAAAGCATCTGTCGACCCTTAATTGAATATGCACACCCAATATATGTTAACTGTAGAACTCCAGCAATGAAAAATCTCAAAGTGGCAGAGACAACAGCACTAAGGATTACTACAAGAATCAGACACCCCAACAATATTTTAGACAACCCGACAAACTAAATGTTGTATTCAAGAACCAGGATTGAACCGATTGATTCTAGATTTAATGTTCTCAACAAAAAGTTTTTCAACAAACTTAAAGCGCTAGATGACATAGCTGACCTCTATCACAATGAAGAACATTATACAACATCTCGAACTAAAAGTTCTTGCCTGATCCCAAGGACTGCTGTAACCAATTCAGAACCGATTCCGAACCAAGTCGAGTTTATCCGCGCATGCAAAACTGTAACTAAAAATTCAAAATGTGATCAGAAAACACCGCCATTAAAACTACTCTTGCGAATAGTTCAGAATCTAAAGAACAGTTCAGAATCTGTAGAATAAAGCTGATATATACAGAAATCAATTTACTTAGTCAATAGGTACTCACAAAGTATCCTGCCTTTTTATATAATCAATCAAGCTATCGAGTTCGCTTTTTAGACATGAAAATAAGTTTGTCATCATATTTCTAACATCTTCATTGATTTGCTTTTCAACTAATCTCGGAGACAACACTTCTATTTGAATTTCAGCACCATCTAATGTTGTGAGTGTGTTTTTAGAACTTGGACTAAGAACATCTAACTGAAATTAGGGAAATGAAATTTGAAAGCTCCTTTAGTGATGATTATTTCAAACTATTTTCCAGAAAAGTGAAGAAGCTACTCTATGTAGAGAAAATATATATTTTCTCTTTGGCGGCACGATTTAGAATTTTTTTTTAATATATATAATAATCATCAAAAATTCGGTTTGAAATAAAAAAGAGGTTAATCATGGTATTGTATGATGAGACAATTTATGGTTCAATGAAGTATTTGTGTAGGTCAGCAAGCACAAATTTGCTCTTGTGAATCTGATTGACTTATTCAGTAAATTTCCCTATTTACTTATTTTTCAGAAAATTACACATAAAAGAATGACGTTTAGAGATTGAAATTTGGCATGTATCAATAGTAAGTATCCAATTAATAAGTTAACAAGCGAGTACACTTGATTAATCTCAAATTTGTATATCAGACAAGTATATATTATCCAGTTCTTCCTCATAATTAGCTAAGTTATGGACCATACTTTATACTGCAATTATTTGATATAAACCTGAAAAAAATTGACGCAGAACATCTGCTCTTGCAGACAGACAGGTTCCAACTGAGTCAATACTTGGTCCAAAATTGTATCGTATTTTTTTCTATCATGCGCTGAAATTTCCAGTGTCCAAAGATCTTTTTCTTGACCTAATAGGGAAACTGGCGAAGTAAGTGATTGTGGAACTAAAAATATAACAAAAATCACAATTATTGAAAATATATGGATTATTGAAAATTGAAACAATAGTTTTTTAATATTGGCTGTTACATTGATAACAATAAACCAAATTAATATATTTTCATAAAATAATTAAATATAAAATATGAATCTGTCTAGTCTTCTTACTTTGGTAGATATAATACATTAACTAGATTAAAAACTATAAGTCATCTAACCCATTCATTATTTACATAAAATGTTTACTACTGAATGAAATATATTAAATGAGTAGGGAAAATTCTTTACTTTCCAAAATTTTATTGCAGCCTAACTTTTTGTTCATGTTTAAATAGATTCATATTGATTTCATCTTTGACTGATATATAATCAATCAAATACTTTTTATTTTCATTAATCTCCCATTTGACATTTACATACAGATCTAAATAATGAATACTCTACTTGCTGTGTATACCTCCAATTTTATCTCTAGCACTCTCAATTAAGCTTCTCAAATTTGTCTCGTACAATTTGCCAAATGAGTCAGTGTAAACATTTTTCAACTGTCTATATGATTTCTGATCCATCACCTTCAACCAATGCATTAGTTCCATGTATGAACTCAAATCGCTATGAATATTACTGTGCAAAGGCATAGAAATACCGTCCAATTTTCCTTTATAATTTCCATAATGGATAAACAGATTGTTTAGCTGACGTGAAATGCTCCTAGCGAACATTTCTTTGTATTTTTCAAACCTTCTCTTCTGTTCTTGAATAGCACTCATCTGAAGTAACGCCTTATCAATATTAGAGTTCATTGCATCTTTTAAAGCATTTCCAGCTTCAATAGCATCTTTCATACCTGCAGGATTGGTAAAATCTGCATCTTCTAGAGTTTTCTGGTGTTTGTGAGATAAATTCAGTCGAGTCTTTAAAAAAACGGAAAACAGTAATGTAATTATATTTGGAAAATAATAACTCAGGTTTATTAATTATGTTCACTATTAAGGAAACTAACCCAAACAATAAAATTAAAAAAAAAATAAGTCAATGATGGGTAATAACTATGGTATTTGTAAAACACAACAGACAGTATGATACATTTTTTAATAATTTATTCTATCAATATCTCAACATTGAAATGAAAACAACAAAATTTTATGGACAACTAAATAGTAAAAATTGACTAGATTTATTGTCTCCTCTGCAGCAGATATAGTTTCTAATTAGTAAATGAAAAATGTATGAAAAGTGGCTCCAGGTATTTGCAAAATGTAAGAAAACATTGAAAAGTTGTCCAAACTTTTGTCAAATAAAGAAAAATGTAGAAGCAAATCACCTCATAGAAAAGAACTTAGTAGTGTACTTAGTGAATACAGTTTTGCAATAAAAATTACTTAAGTGATTACCACCTTTAAGAAAGGTAATTTAACAAAAATGTACTTATCAATCTTGCTGAACACTTTTCCAAGATCTTAAAAGAAACTATAAAAGCAAATCATTAAATTTATAGATGAAAAATATGGATTTGATACCAAGAAATATAAATTTCAAAAACAAAGCAACACTGGATATACTAGAATATTTATGAGCAAAGATAAAAATAAATATGTTATAACATATACATATTGACATGCACAAAGCCTTGGATACAGTTAGAATTTGATTTATTCTTATTAAAATAAACATAGGATTCGGAGGAGTACTATGATCTGATAAAATCAAACTCAAATGATAGAAAACTATACACATCTTTGAATGGTAATGATATCTAGACATTGAGTGTATGAGTTGCTCAAGAACCACAATAAAAGTAACTTTTGTGTGCATTACATGAAAATAATAAATGTTAAGTTAAAATATTGAATATATGCTAATGGCACAGTATAACCTACATCAGTTTAATGTACATAAAATATAAAATTAGCCATAATGTGATATTGTTCTAACTATAAAAAAAAAGAAAAACAACTTAGGAAGAAGAATATAGCCGTGTGACTGCAGCACCCCCACCATCAAATTTTCGAAACAAATTGTAGCGATTGGATTGCCCACTGTTAGCCCATTTATGCACAACAACAAAAGTTTTTTTTATTCACCCTTCAAAAAGAAGTAATGATCAAAACAAACCTTTCGAAAATATTTTGTCTAATTAAATGTAATGAAAACATTACGTCGTTGGATTGCCCAACGTGAGCCCATTTTTGCTCACCAAATAAACTATTAAGCCCACCATTAAAAAAAAATTATGGTGAAAAAAATTTCTGCATGAAAATGCAGAACACCTCCATCTTATTCCGGGTGAAATAAATATAATTTTTTACGAAAGTTGCCATGTATCACATGGGCAATTAATTTCTAGCCTTGGGCAAACTAACCACAATCATAGATTATGCAAAAAAAGTTTCGTTTATAACAAATTCAGCCGGTGAAGTACAATGTCGACAATGTCTCGTTTATTTCAAGTGAACTTGAAAAAATATAATTAAAAAAATTGTCTCGGATATCCATTTTGGAAATCCAATCAAATATAATACGTCGTAGGTTTGCATAACGTAAGCTCAGTTTTGCCCACCAAATAAATTATTTAGCCCACCCTTGAAAAAAAAATTATGGTGAAAACAAATTTCTTCATGATTATTGCCTCCAGAACCTCCATGTTATTTCGCGTGATATAAAGATAGTTTTTCACGAAAGTTGCCATTTATCACATGGGCAATTAATTTCTAGCCTTGGGCAAACTAACCACAATCATAGATTATGCAAAAAAAGATTTTTTTATAACAAATTCAGCCATTGAAGTACAATGTCGACAATATCTCGTTTATTTCCAGTGAACTTGAAAAAATATAATAAAAAAAATTGACTCGGATATCCATTTTGGAAATCCAATCAAATATAATACGTCGTAGGTTTGCATAACGTAAGCTCATTTTTGCCCACCAAATAAATTATTTAGCCCACCCTTGAAAAAAAAATTATGGTGAAAACAAATTTCTTCATGATTATTGCCTCCAGAACCTCCATCTTATTTCGCGTGATATAAAGATAGTTTTTCACGAAAGTTGCCATTTATCACATGGACAATTAATTTCTAGCCTTGGGCAAACTAACCACAATCATAGATTATGCAAAAAGTGATTTGATTATAACAGATTCGGTCGCTGAAGTATAATGTCGACTAAGTCTCACTTATTTCGAGTAAACTTAGTAAAATATGAACAAAAAACTCTATCGCAGAGAGCTGCATTAGAAGAGCAGGTTTTCATAACGCATCCAGTTTGAAAAATATATTCATTAAATTATGATTTTTTTTTCCAAATTAAAAAAAATGCGCCCTCTAATGTGTAAACAATATTCATTTCCTTCCCCGGGCGATCAACCCCCCAACAAATTCGTACCAAAACCAATCACATCCAAGGTATCATACGAAACTACGTACTTACAAACTTTCAACCCTATTTCTATAAAATTGCGCCCTTTATCGTATAAACAAGATTTATTTCCTCCTCCGGGGGGACAACCCTCCAACCAATTCATATAGAAATGAATAGCATCCAAGATATCGTACGAAACTACCTACCTACAAAGTTTCAACCCTACGGTAACAAAATTGCGCCTTCTATCGTGTACACAAGATTTATTTCTCTGGGGGGTCAACCCCCCAAGCAATTCCTACCAAATCCGATCTCATCCAAGATATCTTTCGAAAATACCTACCTACAAACTTTTAACCCTACTACTCGAAAATAGCGACCTTTATCATGTAAACAAGATTTATTAACCCCCCAACCAATTCAAACCAAAACCAATTCCATCCAAGATATCTTTCGAAAATAACTACCTACAAACTTTTAACCCTATTACTCGAAAATATCGACCTTTATCATGTAAACAAGATTTATTTCTTCCCCCAGGGGGTCAACCTCCCCAACCAATTTGAATATATATATATATATATATATATATATATATATATATATATATATATATATATATATATATATATAATATATATTATATATATATATATATATATATATATATATATATATATATATATATACATATATATATATATATATATATATATATATATATATATATATATATATATATATATATATATATATATATATATATATATATATATATATATATATATATATATATATATATATATATATATATATATATATATATATATATATATATATATATATATAATCTCTTGATAATTATTAGCAATAACAGGCTGGTTGAATCTTAAAAAACTCGATTTTATTAAAAAGTTGACGTTTCACTACGATATTCGAAAAAATTGAAATGTCTCTGACATCTACTGATTCGAAAAAATTTTTAATAGAACAGACGACTTGTCTTGTTAAAAATTTTTTCGGATGTGGTTGTTCTTTGTTATTTATTATGTGCTATTCAGTCTAATATCAACATTCAAAATTGTTATCATTAGAAGGCAAGGGATACTACAGAAACCTTTACCCACGTAATGTTCGAAAAAAATAATAATAGGTTACTATTTATCTAACAACAAAGAAATTAGTACGGGAAAATATTAAAAAAGTAGAGCAGAATTATCGGTATAGAACGCTTATATGGAAGCAGCCGTTGACACGTGTTTCGGACTCTTTGGTCCTCATCAGAACGGCGTAGCTAAGCATTGGAATGAAAATTTGGAGATGAAAATAGTATAACAAACAAAATCCTCTATTATGGAAGACAATCACAACATTTGTGGTAATAAACCACATGAATGTTGATATTAGACTGAATAGCACATAATAAATAACAAAGAACAACCACATCCGAAAAAAATTTTAACAAGACAAGTCGTCTGTTCTATTAAAAATTTTTTCGAATCAGTAGATGTCAGAGAAATTTCAATTTTTTTGAATATCGTAGTGAAACGTCAACTTTTTAATAAAATCGAGTTTTTTAAGATTCAACCAGCCTGTTATTGCTAATAATTATCAAGAGATTAAAAATAGATCACAGGCAACAACAATTCAAATAAATAAATAAATATATATATATATATATATATATATATATATATATATATATATATATATATATATATATATATATATATATATATATATATAGGATGTCCCACCGGGAAAGAACGCGATCTGTATATGGAAAACTACACATAGAAAACTTTTGAAAATTTGACAGTATACTAATGTCGATAAGAGTAACACGACTAAAATATTTTCAAGATGGTGGCACTTCCGGTTATACCGGAAGTAGATACCAACTTGCTTAAGTTAAATAGTACACCCTGTATATTAATACATTTTTGGATTCTAAGCAATATTCTAGGCAGATTTCATGTATTATGTCCTATACCTAAGTCTAAGCGTTTTTGACATATTCAGGTTTTTATGTCAAAAATGACGATTGCAAGCCCTAATATAATTATCAATTTTTCCTATAAGGAAGCCCTTTTCACTTACTTTGGGTTGAATTCCTTGTTGAAAAGGACCTACTTTAATAGATTTTGTATAATATTTGTATAACTAGTCATAGTTCAAAAAATAAAATCTAAAATGAGATTGAGAAAACTGTCAAAAATCAATTTTTTCAAATAGAAACCTCCAATTTTTCTTATTTTGTAGTATTAAGTATCAAAAATTAAGGTAACTTTGTATGAGGTTATCTATACCTAAAATTTTTAGTTTTCGAAATATTGTCAATTTAATATTTTTATATGACGATTATGCCACGACCAAGATACTCTAGTTGGCATCATGAAACAATCAAACTCTAAATAAATTTTTGAGCTGTCACTGTCACACATCATTTGAAAACTATTGATAATCATGCCGGGGCGCTTAAATTATACCTACGAAGATTATTTAAACTTATTTATTACTTATGGACAATGTGATAAAGTGTTGTCAAGAACATGTGAACAATTTGCCATCCGATATCCGCAATAACGAAAGCCATCGAGAAAGGCTGTAAAGCAAATTATAGAAAATTTCAAGAACTTTGGATCCGTCAAGGCAGTAGTGCAAAGAAATAAACCTCTCCTTAATGATGAGGATATTGAAATTGCCATCTTGGGATATTTCACCGCATATCCAACATTTTCCGTAAGACAAGCTGCATTAGAGTCAGGGTTATCCAAGTCAACAGTTCATAGAATATTACGCAAACACAAATTTAAATGGTAAGTTGAACATTTCTGATTCATCTTAGATATAAAATGTGCTTATTATCTTATAGGTCAAGGCTACCTGAACATTTTACATAATTTGGAAACAGACTATTCAGATAATTTGCCGCTCGCTGTTTACAGGAACCTGTTTTATCAACATGATGGTGCACCTCCACACGGTGGCTACCTCATCGATAATTTTTTACAAAATGTTTTTGATGATCGATGGATAGCAAACAATGGTCCTTTTCCTTGGGCACCGCGCTCCCCAGATCTTGCAGTGCTCGATTTTTCTGTTTGTGGTGTGATTAAAGATTGAGTGTATAATACTCCCATAACAACTATGGAAGATTGCATGCAGCGGATAAGAAATGAGTTCAGAAATTTAAGGCCGGTTTCTATAAGAAGAGCGACACATGAACAATTGTTACTCAGATGTGAAAAATGTCTGGAAGTTCAAGGACGTCAGTTTGAACATTTACTGAAAAAATAATTTGTTTAATAGTGTCTTAGGATCAATTTCACAATATGCAGCAACTAAGAAGTCTTGATCAATAGTCATGGTTTTTATTGTTCGACTGGAATTTTCTCAGTTCAAATTTCTTGAAATTTTCTATAATTTTCTTTACATCCTTTCTCGATGGCTTTTGTTTTTGCGGATATCGGATGGCAAATTGTTCACATGTTCTTGACAACACTTTATCACATTGTCCATAGATAATAAATAAGTTTAAATAATCATCGTACGTATAATTTAAGCGCCCCGGCATGATTATTAATAATTTTCAAATAATGTGTGACAGTGACAGCTCACAATTTTATTCAGAGTTTGATTGTTTCATTATGCCAACGTCAGAGCCAACTAAGAGTATCTTGCTCGTGGCATAAGCGTCATATAAAAATATTAAATTGGCAATATTTCGAAAACTAAAAATTTTAGGTATAGATAACCTTATACAAAGTTACCTTAATTTTTGATGCTAAATACTACAAAATAAGAAAAATTGGAGGTTTCCATTTGAAAAAATTGATTTTTGACAGTTTTCTCAATCTCATTTCAGATTTTATTTTTCGAACACCCTGTTTGACTAGTTCTACAAATATTATACAAAATCTATTAGAGTAGGTCCTTTTCAACAAGGAATTCAACCGAAAGTAAGTGAAAAGGGCTTCCTTATAGGAACAATTGATAATTATATTAGGGCTTGCAATCGTCATTTTTGACATAAAAACCTGAATACGTCAAAAACGCTTAGACTTAGGTATAGGACATAATACATAAAAGCTGCCTAGAATCTTGCGTAGAATCCAAAAACGTATTAATATATAGGGCGTCCCATTTGAAATAAGCAAGTTGGTATCTACTTCCGGTATAACCGGAATCTTGAAAATTTTGGTTGAGTTGCATCTATCGACATTAGTATACTGTCAAATTTTCAAAATTTTCCTATGTGTAGTTTTCCATATACAGATCGCGTTCTTTCCCGGTGGGACACCCTGTATATATATATATATATATATATATATATATATATATATATATATATATATATATATATATATATATATATATATATATATATATATATATATATATATATATAATATATATATATACTATATATATATACCTATATATATATATATATATATATATATATATATATATATATATATATATATATATATATATATATATATATATATATATATATATATACAGGGTGTCCTAATTGCCATGGGCCACTATTGCTAACTCGGTAATTATAAGAACTACAAGGTTGGGCAAATTAGACTAAATGTGCAGTTTTTGGAGGACATTGAGAAGCTAGTTTCATATTTGAAAAATAAAATTTCTATCTCGAGCTACGGGGGTTTTTCGAAAAATTGCTCAAAATTATTTGATCGAATATCTCAAAAAGTATAATTTTTACAAAAAAATAGTGAAAAGGAAAATTTATGCATTTTAGACTTCAATTTGGTATTTTTTAAGGAAATTTGGTTCGTCTAGTTTTCGAGATATTACTATCAAGTTACTTTTTTAGATACGGACCTGTATTTTTTATTCCATTTCTCGAAAAAACTTTTTTCTCTGATTTTAACGATGTATCACATATTCATATTTGTTTGTGTTTTAATGATAAATAGCCAAAATAAGTTGTATTGAGTTTTTAAAAAATGAGAACATCAGAGGTGGCTTAGACTACCAATAAAACAATTGCCTATTTTAATAACATAAACAGATTGTTGCAACGTGTAATGAAAGAAACTGTTTATTAAGTTTTCAAACATTCAAACCTTTTACCATTCAATTAAATTCATGTTATGTAATAAACCTTAAAACTTCCTTATTTTTTAAAATTACTTTTGCCAAAGTTCAAAGTGGATGATAAATACCTAATGCATTTGTTTCATCTTCCCCATTCTCTGCCGATACAGTTGTTCCTCATTCTGAAGGATCATTAAATGAACGTATAGTAGCAAATTTCGCTCTAGCCTTCTAAAAATTATTCTATTCGGTAAGCTCCTTTCGGGGTATGAATTTTGATACATTTGAAGAACTCTTTCAGCAATTCGAAA
This sequence comes from Cynegetis impunctata, assembly GCA_030704885.1. Taxonomy (NCBI): domain Eukaryota; kingdom Metazoa; phylum Arthropoda; class Insecta; order Coleoptera; family Coccinellidae; genus Cynegetis; species Cynegetis impunctata. Next base: position 2,923 of record JARQZK010000302.1, on the reverse strand, counting down.
TGCTTTTGCATAACAAAAAAATAAATCTAATTTTTCATCATTGGAAAACACTACCATGTTGGTTTAAACTTACTTTGACACGACATGTATTACGGATCGTAGGCTTTTATAAGCAATTGTTTCTATTTGCTCTATGATTAAACCTATGATAAAATGAAAAAAGTGCCAAAAAACATAAATACTACTTTTTCACCATTTAAATACAAATGAATATGGACATGTGATACATCGTTGAAATCAGAAAAAAAAGTGTTTTTAAAATTTGGAATGAAAAATCCAGGTCCGTATTAAAAAAAAAGTTGAATGTGATATCTCGAAAACTAGACGAACCATTTTCTTGATAAATACCAGCTTGAAGAACTTTTAAAATGAAAAAAATTTTTGCAATAAAAAAAAAGAATAATTTTTGTAAAAATTATTCTTTTTGAGATATTCGATCAAATAGTTCTGAGCAATTTTTCGAAAAATCCCCGTAGCTTGAGAAAGAAATTTTTTTCAAAAAATCTGAAATCGGATTGTCAATTTCCTCCAAAAACTGCACATTTTATCTAATTTGACCAACCTTGTAGTTATTATAGTTACCGAGATAGCAATAGTGGCCCATGGCAATTAGGACAACCTATATATATACCTATATATATATATATATATATATATATATATATATATATATATATATATATATATATAGTATATATATATATATATATATATATATATATATATATATATATATATATATATATATATATATATATATGTATATATATATATATATAATATATATATATATATATAGTAAGTAAAGTAAGTAAGTAAAGTTTATTGATTTCAAAAATTATCCATATATCAAAGGATATATAAGATAAAACTGAAACATGTCAAAAGAACAGTAAATTCAATTATGACCACAAAAGACCCTAAATTCCTCCATGTAATAGGGTTCGCACCGAAGAATAAATTTGTAAACCTTTGTCTTGAAAAGCTCGTAACTCCCTATCACCTGTAGACTCTTGGGCACGCAATTGAACATCCTAATCGCCATATACTGTGTACCCTTTTCCCGGAGAGCTGTTGAATGTGGCGGGAAAAAATAGGGATAAATTTGCCGCGTGTTATTCTTATTTCTGCAACTCTCAAAATAGTGCTTCTGTTTGCGAAGAAACAATAAAAGCCTATATATATATATATATATATATATATATATATATATATATATATATATATATATATATATTTATATATATATATATATATATATATATATATATAAATATATATCCATATACCGTCAAGATGTTATTCTTCGCAAACAAGCCACGACAAGATTCTCTGTATCCCATACGAAGTATAGTTCTTAAAGCCCATTTTTGAGCAACAAATATGCATCCAATATCAGAAGAACCTCCCCAAATTATGATGCCGTATGAAAGAATGGAGTGAAAATTGGCGTAGTAGAGCATCTTCAAAATATTAACGTCAACCTGATCCCTCAGCATGTATAATGTATAGGATACAGTGTTAAGTTTTCTCCTAAGCTGATTAACATGTGGTCCCCATTTAAGTTGTTTATCAATGATAATTCCGAGGAACCTGACGGAATCCTGAACAGTAATGCTGCAGTTGTCATTACTAATTATATTTGGGTGAGTCAGTCTAGACCTATCAGAACAAAAAAACAGACATTCAGTCTTCTTCATATTGACCACAAGTCCATTATTGCCACACCAACGATTGACGCCATCCAGAACATCCTCAGAGGCAAGCAAAGCTGACGGAACGTCCACAGATCTCACCAGAAAATTTGTGTCATCCGCATACATTACCGGACAGCAGCGGTCCCCCGAACAAGCCTCAGCAAGCGAATTGATGTATACTATAAACAACAGCGGACCCAGGATGTTACCCTGAGGAACCCCCATAGTGATATCTCTCTCATTAGAAAAGTGCGGCATGCCCCCAATCTTAATGACTACTCTCTGTTTTCTTTTGCTTAGATAACTCTTGATGAGTTTTAACTGATTTTCACGGATCCCGCACATCTCCAACTTTACTAGCAACCGGTCATGTTCAACGCAGTCGAATGCCTTGGACAGGTCGAAAAAAAGGCCCACAGGAATCTCGCCCTTTTCCAGGGCCATAACTGTGGCATGAGTTAGTTCGAATAATGCAGTATCTACATTTCTGTCCTTCACGAAACCATGCTGACAGGACATTATGACCCCAAATTTCTTGAAAAAGCTCAACAGCCTAATAGATAGTAACCTTTCAAAGATTTTTGAAAAGGAAGACAAAACACTTATTGGCCTATAATTACTCAGATCTTCGGCATCGCCTTTTTTATACAATGGTCTAATAATGGCTATTTTCAAGTTATCTGGGAAAATGCCTTCTTTGAAAGAGCGATTTATGATATGTGACAAGGGACCAGCCACCATCTCTATCGATGCACTTACAACGCTCATAGGAATGTCATCATGCCCGCAAGAATCCTTGTTTTTAAACGATTTCACCAAGGCAATCACCTCCTGCTGCAGAACATCAAAAACATAAAAGGATCTGTCAAGCCGCTTGCCAGGAGTATATATATATATATATATATATATATATATATATATATATATATATATATATATATATATATATATATATATATATATATATATATATATATATATATATAACTGAGATTGAATTCTCGCACATCACTTGGTGAAACATCATAAAGAATAAAGTATAAACTTTAAAATAAAAACACTTGGCTTATGTTTCACAATATAAAAAATATTTAGATACTGTATTTAGCAGTAATAAAAAGTCGACATGTTTCGAGCTATGAAACTCATCATCAAGAACTGACAGTCAGTCTTGATGATGAGTTCATATATATATATATATATATATATATATATATATATTTTAT
>JARQZK010000301.1:17500-27500 GCA_030704885.1 Cynegetis impunctata | reverse complement strand
AAAAATTTGAATAGACAAAGACTACTTTGTCTTGCTAAAATTTTTTTCCGAATGTGGTTCTTCTTTGTTATTTATTACGTGCTATTCTGTCTTATATCAACATTCAAAATTGTTATCATTAGATGGCAAGGGAAACCACAGAAACCTTTACCTACGTAATGTTCGAAAATAAAAATAATAGGGTACTATTTATCTAACAACAAAGAAATTAGTCGCAGGAAAATATTAATAAAGTAGAGCAGAATTATCGGTATAGAACGTTTATATGGAAGCAGCCGGTGACACGTGTTTCGGACTCTTTGGTCCTCATCAGAACGGCGTAGCAAAGCATTGGATTGAAAATTTGGAGATGAAAATAGTACAACAAATAAAAACCTCTGCTACGGAAGACAATCACACCTTTGTGGACTATTGTTTGAACTCTCCGGTTTGGGAGATTTGGTCAAACTCTGCCACGGAGGCGATTAATGCTATCCACGAGATCTCAGAACGAGTGAATAAACAATAAAAAAGAAATAAGTCGTGGGAAAATATTAAATAAGTAGAGCAAAATTATCGGTATAGCCCGTTTATATGGAAGTAGCCGTTTTTAATGAAATTTTTATTTAGAATTTCAAATCTTTTAAAAGGGTACTCACAATCTAGAACAATGTTTGAAACTCTCAGCTTAAGCTTGGGATCATTGCCGTATTTTCAGCTTGCAATATTTAATTATTTATTCGAATTGTTGTTGCGTGTCATCTATTTTTAATCTCTTGATAATTATTAGCAATAACAGGCTGGTTGAATCTTAAAAAACTCGATTTTATTAAAAAGTTGACGTTTCACTACGACAAGCTTAAGCTGAGAGTTTCAAACATTGTTCTAGATTGTGAGTACATTTTTAAAAGATTTGAAATTCTGAATAAAAATTTCATTAAAAACGGCTACTTCCATATAAACGGGCTATACCGATAATTTTGCTCTACTTATTTAATATTTTCCCGCGACTAATTTCTTTATTATTGTTTATTTACTCGTTCTGAGATCTCGCGGATGGCATTAATCGCCTCCGTGGCAGAGTTTGACCAAATCTCCCTAACCGGAGAGTTCAAACAATAGTCCACAAAGGTGTGATTGTCTTCCGTAGCAGAGGTTTTTATTTGTTGTACTATTTTCATCTCCAAATTTTCAATCCAATGCTTTGCTATGCCGTTCTGATGAGGACCAAAGAGTCCGAAACACGTGTCAACGGCTGCTTCCATATAAACGTTCTATACCGATAATTCTGCTCTACTTTTTCAATATTTTCCTGCGACTCATTTCTTTGTTATTATTTTTATTTTCGAACATTACGTAGGTAAAGGTTTCTGTGGTTTCCCTTGCCATCTAATGATAACAATTTTGATTGTTGATATTAGACTGAATAGCACGCAATAAATAACAAAGAACAACCACATTCGGAAAAAAATTTTAGCAAGACAAAGTAGTCTTTGTCTATTCAAATTTTTTCAAATCAATAAATGTCAAAGAAATTTCAATTTTTTCAAAAGTTTTGAAAAACTACGAATGTCGTAGTAAAACGTCAACTTTTTAATAAAATCGAGTTTTTTAAGATTCAACCAGCCTGTTATTGCTAATAATTATCAAGAGATTATATATATATATATATATATATATATATATATATATAAATATATATATATATATATATATATATATATATATATATATATATATATATATATATAATATATATATATATATATATATATATATATATATATATATATATATATATATATATATATATATATATATATATATATATATATATATATATATTATATATATATATATATATATAATACATATATGTATATACATATATATAATATATATATATACATATATATATATATATATATATATATATATATATATATATATATATATATATATATATATATATATAACATATATATATATATATATATATATATATATATATATATAATATATATATATATATATATATATATATATATATATATATATATATATATATATGTATATATATATATATATATATATATATATATATATATATATATTATATATATATATATATAATATTTATTTATTTGAATTGTTGTTGCCTGTGAACTATTTTCAACTTTTTGATAATTATTAGCAATAACAGGCTTGGTGAATCTCAAAAAAACTTTTTTCGGAAAAAGTTTTGAAAAAGCAGCGAATGTCGTGGCGAAACGTCAACTTTTTAATAAAATCGATTTTTTTTGAGATTTATCAAGCTTGTTATAGCTAATAATTATCAATAGATTAGTAATAGTTCACAGGCAACATCACTTCGAATAAATCTATATATATATATATATATATATATATATATATATATATATATATATATATATATATATATATATATATATATATATATATATATATATGTATATATATATATGTATATATATATATATATATATATATATATATATCAAAGGATGTAAACTGGAAACAAATTCACTGAATTTCCTAGAAAATCTCCATGATGGCTTTGAAAGTCAGTCTCAGGTAGACGCTGTTTATACATATTTCAAGAAGGCCTTTGACAAAATAAATCATGTTTTACTACAACGACTTGCGGAAGTTGGCTTATGCGGAAGCTTGCAGAGGTAGATACAGTCCTATATTTAGAATAGATCCCAATTTGTGTGCGTGAATGGACAAAAGTCAAGTATTTTTACGAATGAATCAGGCGTTCCTCAGGGATTTCATCTGTGGCCCCTTCTCTTTATAATTTATTTGAACAATACTTCTTGCTGCTTACGTTACGCTGAGTTCTTGGTATACGCTGATGATCTTAAAGTATTTTTGAGGATAAGGAGATTCGAAGAATGCATAGAACTTCAAGAGGATTTGGAAAGACTTTATAGATACTGCTGTCAAAATTTCCTATTCCTAAATTTTGGAAAGTGCTTCAAAATAGCCCTCACTAAGAATGTTAACAACATACAATTCAATTACACTTTTAATCAAGTGATTATGAAACAAGTAGATACCACAAGAGATCTAGGGATATTTCTTGATTCGAAGTTAACATTTGAAGTGCATATAAACAGTATTATTGAGTCATCCAATAAAATGCTCGAGTTTACTCTCAGACATGGAAGGTTGTTCAAAGAAAAAGAAACATTATTGAGTCCTTATTACTCATTTGTATTCAGTAGGCTTAATTTTGCAACATGCATATGGAATCCACAATATAGGTGTTACGTGAACAGACTAGAGAGTGTACAGCATAAGTTCCTAAGGTTTTTATCTTTCAGAAGTAAATTCCAAATTGTTAACCATGATTACACTGAAATTCAACACAACTTCAGAATATTGACCTTAGAAAATAGTAGACGATTGAACGATATGTGTCTACTTTACAAATTATTCAATGGTGTACTTTATGTCTCGGAAATTCTCGAGTCAATAGATTTTAGAGTACCAGAAAGAAGACCGAGATCCCGTGAGTTATTCGCTGTGCTATTCCGAAGACTTAATGTTACACAAAATTCGTCAATATGTAGAATGCTAGGGACATTTAACTCTTATTCGTACGGTCCTGATATTTTCTATGTTCAACTCTATCAATTCAAAAATTTCTTGAGAATTAAATTAGGTATCTAACTTTTGTAGAGCTTTTGGTCATTTTGTGAATTATGTTGTATTAATTTCATTTTTATTTTGATTTCTACTTCCAAAAGAGTTAGTTTATTTTTCATTTTTATATAGTTTTGTATGGTATGTATTGTCAAACTGTGAATGCTGTATTGGGTTGTTTTACCTGTTTGTATTCCTATTGTCTTAAATAAATAATCCATTAAAGTTAATAAATACTTTATTGAGTATAAATTCTTAATAGAGAAAAGCATTTTCTAAATATATATTATAATAATTGTTTGACGATATTGTTTTATACTCTAGATGTTTTTATTTTTATGTTTATTTTATTGTGTATACTAAGATACTGAGGAAGGGAGTACTACTCCTGAAACGTCTATTAAACGAATTAATCTAGTAATTTAAAGTATTTTTACGAACCTGGAACAACCAAAAATCAAACCAAATCTCTATTATATATATATATATATATATATATATATATATATCTATATATATTTATTATGATTTATTATATTGTTACATGAATATATACATATGATGAATCTTTAATATTATACACTAACCTAGTTAATAACTAGTTATACTTATATAACATATATAGTGATATATACTATTTAATGATGATATATATATATATATATATATATATATATATATATATATATACATATATATATATATATAAAGGTCGTTCCAAGGTGTTCATTGGATGTTGCGCCATTAATTTCAATCTCATTATCTGTGCCTAATAAGTGAAAATACTGGAAGTTATATTATACAATATATACAAATATGCAACGTTAATTTATTCTGATATAGGAGATATTTCTGATGCATAAAATGTGAAAAGTATACATTTTCATTATATTTAATAATTCATAAAAGTATGTCACATAATTTCTGATAAAAGACCTTGGGGCTTATTGAATAAAAATTTATATATTGCGGTTTTTGTTAATAGTTGAATTCGCTGTTACTGATGTATTGTTATGCTGAGTCGATGGGTTCTTTGTTGTTGTTGTCGCACTTGTAGTTGATGGTGGGCGTGTTGTAGATATATCTGGACTGGTTGGAGAAGGTTCAACTGTGGTTGAATTAGGTGGACTCGGATTAACTAAAACAAACAAAAAATTATTGAGTCTTTCTTATATATAGTATACTACTCTAAATATAGTATAGTAGTTTTCTGTTCTTGAAAACCAGTAGAAAGATAATAGCTCGGAATTATAAAAAATAAAGCAGCTGATGTCTGTCTCTAATTGTTGCTGTGTTTTTAAATAGAAATTTTTAAGACCATAAGTCAAATTAAAGGAACTGAAGAGAGGCATGAAATAACTTCATACAAATTAAGGAGGTTATAGAAAATATTTGAAACCATAAATAAACCCTCCATAAAATCAACTGACTTCACATATGAATTATAATCTGAATCAAACCTACAACTCAATCAGCTATAGTTGTAGAGGTGCGCAAAACCTGGGGAATGACGAAAAAATAATAATTAATAAAATTTCGGCAAATAAGCAAAAAAATTGAAACCATGACACTGCTAGACTACAGGCCCATATCAAAAAATGGATGGGTCATATGAACCACCAGGTGATGTATATAGGACGATATGAGAGCATAAAATAATAAGATTCAGCACTATGCCGTCACTTGTAAGCTGTCCAACTGAGTGCTGGTGAGAATTCAAAAGTGCAGGTAGAGGGAGTACATTTTGGTCATATATTTTTGTACGGCATTTTTAACATGGATAGATCCATGAAAAATAATGAGAAAGCGCGCAGTGCCGTAAAAAAATGGTGCGCCACAAAGTCGGTAAATTTTTTTGATTTTGACAGTTTCCAGGGTAAATTTGGTCATTTCATTCTGTACGGCATCAGTTTTATACTGTTTCAATACAGCTTCTAATCCATTATTCGGCAACGCCGTACAAAAATCATGCGACAAGGGGAAAAAATTGAGGGTTGCAACCCCCTCCCTTTCCGTGGTCCGGGGGGTGATTTGAAACAACATAAAATTAATTTATTTTGAAAGTATTTTATGCATAGATAATATTTTTTACATGCCGTACATTTTCGTTGGTCCAAATTTTTCGGAAAAATCCATAGAACGAAATGTAAGAAAAATCCATATAACGAAATGTATGGTGAAATTCATGACGATATTTCTTTATACGGCATTGAGAGAGTTTATTTGTACTTGATGCAATAATTTAAAAAAGTTAATGCTGTACAAATCTGAAAGTTCATATTGATAAAAAAGTAATAAAAATATTAAACAAATATAATTTACATATATATCTTCATTTTCATCAGCCTAAAAGATATAGTCTGCATTAAAATGTACGGCATCATTTTTTCCTAATTTATTCATTTTAATACTATTTAAAACAAGGGAAAAACGTAGAAAATTGCTATATTTGATTGATCTATGAATATTTAAACATTTGCAATAATTTAAAAAATTTCAGTTTTTGTACTTCTCTATAATTTTTGCTAGAACAGTTTCTTTTGAACGGCAATACTATATAACAATTAAATTTTACAATATCATGTTAAAAAAAAAGTTGCCGTACAGAGTCAAATGATTTTACAGCTTTATAAATCAAGTACCTATACCATGAAATTAAGATATTTATTAATATACATTCAAATGAACAATAATTTTTTGACGGCATTATTTTTAATAGTACTTTTGAGTGCTAAATAATGTTCTGGAACCGAATCCGTACTTTTTCAAATCACCCCCCCCGGACCACGGAAAGAGAGGGGGTTGCAACCCCCGATTTTTTCCCCTTGTCGCATGATTTTTGTACGGCGTTGCCGAATAATGGATTAGAAGCTGTATTGAAACAGTATGAAACTGATGCCGTACAGAATGAAATGACCAAATTTACCCTGGAAATTGTCAGAAAATCAAAGAAATTTACCGACTTTGTGGCGCACCATTTTTTTACGGCACTGTGCGCTTTCTCATTATTTTTCATGGATCTATCCATGGTAAAAATGCCGTACAAAAATATATGACCAAAATGAACTCCCTCTACCTGCACTTTTGAATTCTCACCAGCACTCAGTTGGACAGCTTACAAGTGACAGCATAGTGCTGAATCTTATTATTTTATGCTCTTATATCGTCCTATATACGTCATCTGGTGGTTCATATGACCCATCCATTTTTTGATATGGGCCTGTAGTCTATGCAGTTTCTATAGATAAACTCTATCTGCGTAAGAATATTAATTCATAGAACACAATCAGGGACCATAAAAACTAACTTCATAAAAATGGCAGCAGTAAGAAAACAAAGTTTATACCAACGAAATACACTTCTTCTGCACTATTTAAATCCATGTAGATTCATCCCTCTAACTCAATTTGTATAGGGTTAATGCACCCTCCAAAAAACCCTAGAATGCTAAATTTCCAATATGTAAAAGTTATAAAAATTTCGTTTGAAAAGTGTGAGCGGTTATAAAAACATGAATATCTTTCGAGTGGCTCAAGATAAACAGACGATTGAAAAAACAAATTACTCAGAAGACATGCGATTATAACACCGTCTATTTTTTTTCTGCCTGATCTACCCGATATTGCCCGCAGAAGGATGCAAACTTGGACGAACAAATCATGTCGCTATTCAAACACCCTGTACAATAAAATTATTCATATTTTTTAATCATCTTATAACTATTACATTTTCTCAGAAAACGGAGCTACTATTTGGTGAAAAATTTATTCAAATCAGATCACCGCCTGAGAAAATATTCAGTCAAAACTTAGGAAATATTTAATGTATGCGTTAAATTTGCGGTGCAGTGTATTTCGCAAGTAGCACGACTTCAATCAAAAAATTGGAATTTTTAGACTTCTGAAAGAAAAAAACCACAAATGTTATACCGTTTTCGAAAGAGCATTAAATAGGCTAGTTTTTAAGATCATCTGCTGATCCTTTCTGGTATAATATTTTTTCACAGTAAATAGTCAAACTTTACTTCAGGTTTTCGGATTTAAATTATATTGAAAAAACTTGATTTTTTTTGAGGTTAGCGAGCTAGTTTTTAATGAAATGATAGGTCGATTGTCTCAATCATATATTGATGATAGCACAAGAAAAAACAAACCATGAGATAGAACTTATTTATATTCAAAACAGGCGAGAAAATGACCTAACGGTATAGATTTTTGAAAAAACATAAGAGTGTCAATATCTCGAAAACCAGAAAACTTTTACTAAGGTCATCTTGATGTTATCTGATCGAACTGAAGCCAATCTACCTCCAGTGTCACCCTGGCGTGTTATTTACGGGACACCCTGTATATATATATATATATATATATATATATATATATATATATATATATATATATATATATATATATATATATATATATATATATATATATATATACAGGGTGTCCCGTAAATAACACGCCAGGGTGACACTGGATTCCGGGGTTCAATCCGATTTCGGAAGTTTTGTTGGCGCTGAGAAGCACCGTTTGTTTCACGACGTTTCGCCAAAATCTCATTTGGCATTTTCAAGTGCTGCTGTACGTCTGGTGACTCGACGGCAACTACTGTTCGCCTCTGCTTGTGTCTGGGTTTTATTGGCATTGGCTGGTCTCGTTTCCTGATTGGCCGGTTCGCTGCATAGGCGCCGCCCCCTCACTTCTTGACTTTCTTCCTCGATGTTTGTGTTTACGTCTTGTGTTGTTTTATTCGTTTTTGTGTTTTTTAAAATTATTTTCCAAGTCAGTGGAATATTTATAGCATCGTCTCGTTTGTTTAGGTGTCCTGATTTTTCTATTTCTAGAGCTTCTCTTATGGTACGGACCCTGTAGTTTTCTATGGATGCCATTTCTCTTGATCGGTCAAAATCGATTCTGTGGCCTGTTGCTTGATGATGTTGAAACAGGGCTGATGTTGTTTGCTTGTTTCTGACGCTATTTTTATGTTCTTGTATTCTTGCCGATATTTTTCTGTTCGTATGTCCTATGTATGTTTGGCCGCAGTCTGCACACGGTATGCTGTAGACGCCGTGGTTTTCTAATCCGATTTTATCTTTCGGGTTTCCAAGTATATTGGCTATTGTTTTCTGCGGTTTAAATATTGGTGTTATGTTATTTTTCCACAAGACTCTTCCAATTTTATCTGTAATTCCTTTTACGTACAACAGGCCACAGAATCGATTTTGACCGATCAAGAGAAATAGCATCCATAGAAAACTACAGGTTTCGTACCATAAGAGAAGCTCTAGAAATAGAAAAATCAGGACACCTAAACAAACGAGACGATGCTATAAATATTCCACTGACTTGGAAAATAATTTTAAAAAACACGAAAACGCATAAAACAACACAAGACGTAAACACAAACATCGAGGAAGAAAGTCAAGAAGTGAGGGGCGGAGCCTATGCAGCGAACCGGCCAATCAGGAAACGAGACCAGCCAATGCCAATAAAACCCAGACACAAGCAGAGGCGAACAGTAGTTGCCGTCGAGTCACCAGACGTACAGCAGCACTTGAAAATGCCAAATGAGATTTTGGCGAAACGGCGTGAAACAAACGGTGCTTCTCAGCGCCAACAAAACTTCCGAAATCGGATTGAACCCCAGAATCTTTCTCTGATTCATTCCACCATCCGAGAAAACATACGATATAACATATATATATATATATATATATATATATATATATATATATATATATATATATATATATATATATATATATATATATATATATTATTTCTTTATAATTATTAGCAATAACAGGCTGGTTGAATCTTAAAAAACTCGATTTTATTAAAGAAGTTGACGTTTCACTACGACATTCGTAGTTTTTCAAAAACTTTTGAAAAAAGTGAAATTTCTTTGACATTTATTGATTTGAAAAAATTTAAATAGACAAAGACTACTTTGTCTGCTAAAAATTTTTTTCCGAATGTTGTTTTTATTTGTTATTTATTACGTGCTATTCAGTCTAATATCAACATTCAAAATTGTTATCATTAGATGGCAAGGGAAACCACAGAAACCTTTACCTATGTAATGTTCGAAAATAAAAATAATAGGGTACTATTTATCTAACAACAAAGAAATTAGTCGCAGGAAAATATTAAAAAAGTAGAGCAGAATTATCGGTATAGAACGTTTATATGGAAGCAGCCGTTGACACGTGTTTCGGACTCTTTGGTCCTCATCAGAACGGCGTAGCAAAGCATTGGATTGAAAATTTTTTTTCAACTTTTTAATAAAATCGAGTTTTTTAGGATTCAACCAACCTGTTATAGCTAATAATCATCAAGAAATTAAA
>JARQZK010000301.1:7500-12500 GCA_030704885.1 Cynegetis impunctata | reverse complement strand
TCCTGACGGACGACATGTCCAACCCAGCTCCATTTTAACTTGTCTAATTTCTATGTTTGTAATATGGTCTCTGAGACTCGGTCCTAGCATCATTCATTCGAAGGCCCTCTGCGTTGTGTATTAGCTGATTTGATGGTAATCGTAGTTGCTTCCATTCCGTAAGTCATAACGGGGAGTATACAGGTATTGAACACTTTTCTTTTCAAGTTAATTGTGATATTTTTATCCTTTAGAATATGTGATACTTCATCTGTAGCTGCCCATGTTTGTCGGACTCGTTTGTTGATTTCGGCGGTTTGGTTTTCATTACTCCATTTGATAATATGTCTCAGGTGAACGTAATCTTCAACTTCTTCTATGACCTGATTGCCGAGGCGAATAACAATATTATCGACTGCAGTCATGATTTTTGTTTTATTTAGATTCATAGTTAGCTCTATTTTTTCTGATGCCACTCAGAGCTCTTCCAACATTTGCTGTAATTCACCGACATTCTGACTAATGAGCACAATATCATCCGCAAAGCGAACATGGTTTAGATATTTCTCGTCAATGTTTAGGCCCTTACTGTCCCATACCAGTGTCTTAAAAACGTCTTAAAATGCAAGAGTGAACAACAACTTTAGAGAGATGGTGTTATCCTGCCTAACTATTTTTTTCATTGAAATTTTATTAATTTCTATATCTTCTGCTATTTTTATCCTTGACGACGCGTTGTTATATAAATATATATATATATATATATATAATATATATATATATATATATATATATATATATATATATATATATATAACAACGCGTCGTCAATGATAAAAATAGCAGAAGATATATATATATATATATATATATATATATATATATATATATATATATATATATATATATATATATACATATATATATATATATATATCATTCTCAGCCAGTCTCCATCCACTCCTGGATGTAGGCCTCTTCCAGATCTTTCCATGTCGCTCTGTTTGACGCTACTTGTAGCCAATTTTTCCCCCCAATCTTCTTGATGTCATCCATCCACCTCCGTTGCGGTCAGCCTACACCCCGACTTGTTGTCCTGGGTCTCCACTGGACGATCTTTTTCGGCCACCTCGTGCCGTTCTGTCTTGCGACGTGTCCTGCCCATCGCCACTTCAGGCCAGCAATCCGCGCCACTACATCTGTGATCTTAGTGCGCCTTCGGATCTCCACGTTGCGCACTCTGTCTCTGAGACTGATCCCCAGCATTGCTCTCTCCATGGCTCTTTGGCTTGTCCTTAGCCTACTGGCACTTTTTTGCGTGAGCGCGGTGGTTTCAAGGCCATATGTTGTTACCGGTAGTACACAGGATTCGTACAATTTATGTTTCAGGTTAATAGGCATAGCTAGGTTTTTGAGAATGAAGCCGAGTTTCCCAAATGCTGCCCATGTTAGTCCTATCCTTCTTGTTATTTCGGTGGTCTGGTTTTATTTGCCCAGTTTGATACTGTGACCAAGGTGGATGTAGTGATCTACAGCTTCTAGGATATGATTCTCAACCGAAATCTGGGGAGCGTCCGGGCTCAAGATCTATGTCTTTTGAAGGTTCATCTTCAAACCAACCTTTGGTGACACTTTGTGGAGTTGCTCCAGCATGTCCTTCAGCTGTTCTGAGTCACTGCTTATCAGTACGATGTCGTCAGCGAATGTCAGGTGGCTTAGATAGGTGCCGTCGATATTGATGCCCTTCTTTTCCCAGGACAGGTTCTTGAAGATGTCCTCCAGTGCCAAAGTGAATAGCTTGGGAGATATCATGTCTCCCTGGCGAACGCCTCTCTCCACCGGGATTTTTTCCGTCACCATGTCTTCCTGCAGTTTGGCCCGGAGTTTCGCACTGGCGTAGATGTGTTGAATAAGGTTGGAGGATCGCGAATCGATTCTCGCCTTATCTATTGCCTCCAGTACTGCCCATAATTCGATGGAGTCGAACGCTTTTTGATAATCTATGAAGGCCAGATGAAGAGGAATGTTGTACTCTGTTGCCTTTTCGATTAGCATATGCATGACTTGGAGGTGGTCTACCGTGCTATAGCCTCTTCGAAACCCCGCCTGTTCGACTGGCTGATAGAAGTCGGATTTGTTGGTCAAACGTTTTGTGACTATTCTTGTTAACAGTTTGTAGAAGGTGGATAGTAAGCTGATCGGTCGGTAGTTTTCCATTCTCGCACAATCGCCTTTTTTGAATAGAAGGATAACTTCAGCATTCTTCCACGCAGTTTTAATCCGTTGTTCCTGCAGGCATTTGTTCAAGAGGATGAGCAACGCCTCCTCCAGCGTTTCTCCTCCCATCTTTAGCATTTCGCTCGTCACTCTGTCTTCTCCGGGTGCCTTTCTGTTCCACATCTTCCTCAACGCAGCTCGCAATTCATTTTTATCAATTTCTGGTATCTCCTCAGAGCCCACATTTAAGATGTTCCGCCTTTTCTCATTTGCTATGCGGTCCGGCGGAGAAGTTCTCGACGATTTTTATTATGTCCGCTTTTATTGTGCCGGTTTCTCTCTGCTCGTTTTTCATCTTGGAGATATGTGTTTTCCCCCGGGTCATCCTGGATCGTAGGACTCGCATGTTGGTATTGTCGTATATATATATATATATATATATATATATATATATATATATATATATATATATATATATATATATATATATATATATATATATATATATATATATATATATATATATAATTATTCATTCGTATTGTTGTTGCCTGTGAACTATTTCTAATCTTTCGATAATTATTAGCAATAACAGGCTTGTTGAATCTCAAAAAAATCGATTTTATTAAAATTTGACGTTTTGCCACGACATTCGTGGCTTTATCAAAAGTTTTGATAAAGCCACGAATGTCGTGGCGAAACGTCAACTTTTCAATGAAATCGAGTTTTGAGTTTATTTGAATTGTTGTTGCCTGTGAACTGTTTTTAACTTTTTGATAATTCTTAGCAATAACAGGCTTGGTGAATCTCAAAACAACGCGATTTTATTAAAAAATTGACGTTTCGCTACGACATTCATGGCTTTTTCAAAACTTTTTCAAAAAGCCACGAATGTCGTGGTGATACGTCAACTTTTTAATAATATAGAGTTTTTTTGAGATTCACCAAGCCTGTTATTGCTAATAATCATCAAAAAATTATATTTATGTATATATATATATATATATATATATATATATATATATATATATATATATATATATATATATATATATATATATATATATATATATATGTATATACAGATTGATACAATCATTTCGAAGAATTCTCTCAAAATAATCGGTTAACATTCAAAAGTTCCTCAAAGTACACGTTAGAAGTACCTGTGTATAAGTGGTAGTTTGAGGAATTCTCCAAAATGACCACCAACACCCTGAAATGACCGTTTAGTGACATTTTTTTTTCAAAGTAACCGTTTTATACATATATATATATATATATATATATATTATAATATATATATATATATATATATATATATATATATATATATACATATATATATATATATATATATATATATATATATATATATATATATATATATATATATATATATATATATATATATATATATATATATATAATGCTTTAATGAACAACCCAATAGTAATAAAAATGAGTTGAGAGCCGAGTGAATTTAGATTCTGATTTCAGTGAAATGTTGCTAAGCTTCGCTGATTTTCTCACCATGTTTCTCACAAGCGGCCGTGAAAAGTGTCATAAAAACGGCTAGTAAAATTCCAAGGATGACACTTAAAAGAATAAGTTTTTTTTCCAGCACAGTCAAGGATCTCCATGTAGAACTAAAACAAACAACCATTTATTCAGATACGAAATACACAACTGTATTCCTGAAATGTTACATTTAATTTCTAAAATTTAATTCATAAAGTAAATATAATGTTCTGTTATTCAGTTATTTAACCCAGTTTACTATTTGTATTATGAACAAATATCAAAAAATCTGGTTTTCCTGAAATCTTGATAAATTTCTCATAAATACACTGAATGTTTTAACAAAATTCTTTACTTCAGTAATCGTGCATTTCGGGAAATATCTTCAAATTTCCGAAAATTTTTGTATCAACTAGACACATCAAGTAGTTTTAGGTAGGTATACTATTATATAAATCATGTTAATAAAACTTCAGTTTCTGATTTTTTCTTTTTTTTCACATTATTGTGGTGGATTTTCACCAAGTGTTGGCCCAATCAATTGGAAATTATATAAATAGCACTTTGAACTTGCTGGATGAGTTCAACAATGCCTCTTGAAATGGAGTGGCTTGCCGGCTCTTTGTTATTCCCTTCCCAATATAACTGAAGTATATTGAATAACAGTGTCACTAGTACGAAATTTCAGTACACACATTTCCTTATGCGGACTGACATTCAGAACTTTAGGTACGTAACCTTATATCTCCTCATCAATTAAAATAGCTTATGATATGCTTGAGTACTAAGACTTAAATACGATTATAGCTGATTCAACCATAGATATAATCATTTCCTAAGAACAAAGCTCATAGATAATGCGTCATATTTGCCTCCTTTATGGCTAGTTATTGGCTTATTTCGCTAATATAACTAAGTAAGGAGTGAGATACCTAAGATGAGCTATGCATTATAATAACTGAATAAAAACCGTTATAGCTAAAATAATTTTACAAATCTATTTTCGAAATGAAGGGAAAATAAAGACGTTCTACACATAGATGTATGGAAAATAAATCCGGTTACTTCGTGGTATGGAATTGAATGATACGCATTGGTACCTCTATTTCCTTGAGGGCATATCAAGTAGAAAATTTGAATGAGTTTTACTGGAAACAAACACAAAATGAAAAACAAACATGACAAAGGAGTCATGTCAGATTCCGTATGAATATAATATGAAATATATATATATATATATATATATATATATATATATATATATTTATATATATATATATATA
>JARQZK010000301.1:0-2500 GCA_030704885.1 Cynegetis impunctata | reverse complement strand
TCATGTTTCGATAAAGGAACCAAAACAGCCCTATAAGTCATAGAGTTGAGAGCTGCGAGTCGATGGCTAATTGTACTGAAAGAATTATAACTTATGTTGGCGTCTGAGAAAGTAGGTTTCCTGAATATTCTGTACGAAAATTTATCATGTTGTTTCGATATTGTTAGGTCGAGAAAATTCAATGAGTTATTTTGTTCTCTTTCTACCGTGAACTTGATCTTTTCATGTATTGAATTTAGATATGTCAGGTATTAGTTAATATGTCGGTCTGTCCCAATGAACCTAACCAAGATATCATCCACATAGCGGTACCAAAAAATTATATATCTTTTTGATAGATCTGATTCTAATATTGTGGTTTCCATGTTGTCCATGAATATGTCCGCTAATAACGGACTGAATGGAGAACCCATAGGCAGACCTGAATTCTGTAAATATATTTTGTTCTGGAATCTAAAAAAGTTCTGTCTCAAAACAACATTAAATAATGTTGAGAATTTTGTTTCTATTGCTGGAAGTGTTTTTTGTTTTTCTAAGATGTTCTCAATTAAAGGTATACACTCTTCCGTAGGTATGTTAGGAAACATGTTGAAGACGTCGAGCCAATGAAGAAGATAGAAATATATAGAATGGACTGTGAATAATGTAATTCATCATATATAGGCCAGACCGGAAGATGTTTTGAAAGCAGGCTGAAAAAACATCGAAAAAACGGACAATCAGCATTTAGGAAACATCTAGAGTCGAAAGGACATAACATCTCATCCTTTTTTCAACCAAATATTCTTCATAACTGTGAAAAGGGTATGAAAATTAACTTCCTGGAAGCCATGGAAATAAACAAACTCCAAAAATCCCATAATTACATTCTTCTGAATGACCAGTTGTACCTACACTACACCCCACTGTTAAATCTCTGATAGTTTGGACCTATCGATTATATTTTACCACCCCTAGGTACCGAACCGAAATACGTATACTTTGAAACGATGTCTTTGTATTTATGTATTCAGTGTTGATAATGCTGTAAATGGCGAAATTAGTCGAATAAAAGTTGTTTTCAGCTTTTGGTTTTTACTTATTATTAATTTTTCATATATTTATATATATATATATATATATATATATATATATATATATATATATATATATACATACATATGATATATATATATATATAGAAGAAGGGTAGTCTTTGCTGACTAGTTAGGATGCAATAAGGATAATAATATTTGGGTATAGCAGCAAGCAAAACGTGTACTCTTATAACACTATATTTCCGATATTTCGACAATGATTATTGTCATCTTCAGGGAAGCTACAAAATAAGCACAAAAGAAAATCAATAAATGCTCCATAACGGCCAACAGCAAAAATACTCACTGTGTCATTGAGACTGATTGCAAACGGTGTAAAGATCGAGATTCAGCATTATTGATTTCCACAAAACATTATTGATCGAGAACACAGGCGTGATGATCATCAACTGACATTACAAGTTAAAAAGTTAAAATGGTCATAATAAATTAAAATGAAACATAGTTAATTTTGAGGAAATTAAACATTATTGAGTTTAAGTTAAGTTAAAGACTAAAATAATATAATTATCTACTTCGTCATTTCATATTGACTGAAAAAGAGACGCGACCAGCCATCTTGATCAAGAAAGTAGACATAGACATCAAAACAAAAAACTCCAATGTGAAAATATGATAATTTAGGACCACAGATTGGTCACTGCTAACGAATAAAATAGCCAGAAGTATAAAAGACTCAGAGAAAGAAAGGCAACCTTTCTCTCACTCGACATTTCTTAAATGGATGTTTTTATCTAACTCTAACAAAAAGGAATAAATTTCACTAAGATGATTTAAATCAGTTTTTTTATTTAAGCAATTTTCTGATTGTGAAATGTAAGCCATCTCCATAAACAGTCTCTTAACAGAATTTCTCTCTCTTGTCAATATTTTGGTGTCATTGAAATTCATAATATGTCCTGTAATATTAACATGTTCACTCAAAGCACATCTTTCAGGATGGCACCTACAGTCACTCTTATGTGAGGTAATTCTATCCTTGAGGGCTCTTGACGTGTGACCTATATATAATCTATCACAATTGGAGCATGGATGCCTGTAAACTATATGAGATTGTGAAGTTAAGGGTGGTTTTATCCTTTACTTTGGTGAAAATGGAACTTTATTGTTAAGACTGTTTTATTGGCAATTTTAATGTGACAAAGAGACCTGAAAATTCGTGACAACCTTTGGGAAACATCAGTGATATAAGGAAGTGAGGTGAAGAAAAATTGAGTTTGGGTCGAATCAGCTGCTTCATTGGTAGCTGCTGCAACCTGTGAGACACTTCTGTTATTAATTGTATCTTTGTATTGACACGGTCGACGTACCAAAAAGGATCTTTTTTAATAGAGCAGGAGGATAAGAGTTATCTATAAACAAATCATATAAAATTTTCTTCTGATGGAAGCAATTGTCAGAAA
>JARQZK010000300.1:2500-31236 GCA_030704885.1 Cynegetis impunctata | reverse complement strand
AATATTTTTTTATGATCAATTGAATCATTGAGATTATTGATCTGTTTGTTCCTTTAGTTATTTAAAAATTATATATTTTTGACTTTTGTACCTCTGAGTCCACATATTTCAAGTGCAAATGCGTGTATATCCATTTTTTCATTTGATTAATTTTTTCCAGCTCGGAAACGACTAAATTAAACATTTTATAATAAAAGAGCGAAAAGATCACTAAAAAAACTATAAGTTCAAACATTGTTTTCAAGAAAAACGGTTTTTTGCCATTCCTGTAAAGTTGTCAAAATAGAGATACCCGATTTTGCTCCTCAGCCGACGATATGCGTTGAAAAAAAAAATTCTCAAAATGGAGATCAAATTCAATTAAAAAACTAATCATTTCTAATAAGTTTTCAATTTAATTCACGTTTATACTTATTGACTTTACTTACCAGTTAACAATTTTCAAATCATATATCTTGCATTCGACATTTTCTGGTAATCTGTAGGAATTTGATTTATCTTCAGACTTCAAGTATGCTGATCGTTTTGAGAACGGGTTCCATGCGGAACTCAGTGACACATAGCTGAGTAAAATAATCAGCAGAGGGAGCAGTGAATCTAGGTAATACAAGTATTGATGAAATTGATATTGAATGATTTTTTTTAATAATCTTACATATTTCCAAAGTATTCATCTTTTAGAATTCCAAGTTTGACTTGAAAATATATATTTGACAGTTTGTTTTTAATGATAACTCAAAATCGACGCCTACTTTTTATAGTAACTGTGGAAACCTGCAGGGGACTGTTGCGGCTGCTTGGCGGATCTTTTTGTTGGCATTCAAGATCATCCGCCGATGATGAACCAGTAGATTAGTCATTTTAGGTTTTCTCAGTTAGTTGTGTGATAAAGGTCGAGTGATTCGCATGTTTATATATTGTGAAGATCAGAAGTCAATAAAGTATACAGAATTAAAACAAAAGTATTATTGAGTAAGGTACCACGCCACTGTCACTATACATACTCTGCCGTACTTTTCTCTTTCATAGTTTAAAAAATTAAACATGCTCAATTCAATTTCATAGTTAATTATGTCATCAATAGTTTGTTTTGGCTTTGTTTCTTACAGTCAGCCACGCAAGAAAGAAATAGAATAATAATCAACTCGGTTTTAAAACGAGCGAGACAAATTGCTGGATTGAGCCGAAGGCGAGGTCCACAAGTTGAGCGAGTGTACAAAGAGGTTTCAAACGAGTTTTTCACGATACTTTTTATACAAATGCCACACAAAATGTTCGCAAATTTGACATTTTCTTGAACAAACTTTGATAACAATTTTTTGAAATATATCCAATCAACAAAACAATAGAGCTGTGACGGTTGTTATGGAACTCAGCCAGCTTGAAATATTGCAGAATGTTGACGTTGTTGGGAGAGTACCAAAAAAAAATCACTGTGAACGAGAGATACGTGTGCAAACATGACATATCCGTGCGTAATGTGCACATGTCGTGTGCAAAGTACCGCTTTCGGAGCAAGTTTTCTATGCGCAAAACCTCAATTTCTGAGGCAGTTGTATAAAATATCTATTGGTTAACATATAATAAATGACATTTATTGATAGTTTCAAGCTTAAAACACTGTTCATTAATGTTTTAGTTTTTATTTCATATTTTCTAGAAACTTCCACCAGTTTTCGAAAAAATCATGTCACTTTTTTATTGGCGTTTCTGTTAGGCCTAAAGTGAGATACCTATCGGTTTCCGCGGATGGATGACACTATCATCGGTTCGCATGTTATTAGTGCTCTTCATTGAAACTATGAGGTGGTTATCGATGTCATTGCCTACTCGGTCGATGCACTGTCTGATTCGTATCGCCATCGTATATGGCGCCGATGTCGAATTTTCTAACATTCTCTCTTAAAGTTATTTCAATTTTCTAAATTGTTCAAATTAAAGATCAATAAACCCCCTTTCATCCAATCCACTATCCAGGAATATATTTATTCCACAACTCCCGTACAGGGGCTGTATAGAGTATCATCGCTTGTCATCTGATCATTTTCAAAAAAGTGTCAGGTGACAAAAAATGGACCGACAATATTATTTTTCAAAAACATACTCCCAAAATTCAACAAAACTTTCATTACCATTTGAAAGTATATGTGTTCCAGTTTCAAAATCTATTAATTAAAATTTGTTTGAAATATTTTTCTTTCAATTTATTTCACCTACATTTCAACAGGTTTTATATCCATTTAAAAAAATGTTTGTTTGTAAATCAAATTGAAATAACTCAACTCAAATAGTATTCCACCTGTTATCACGTGCCATTCAAGATTTTTGAAGGAGTTTCCACCCTTTTAGGTGATGATCATAGAAATTTATAGGATTTATTATAGAAAATAAAAAGGATTTGATATTATTTTGGGTTCAGGTCTACAAATTTGTATGGAACACAAAATTGTTCTCAGTGGACATATTTTTGAAAGCAGCTGATTATATCCGAGAAGTTCATCGGCCAAAGCAATAACATAACGAAATAATAAATGCTTTGAGATCATTTTTGGTGAAATTTATGAAACATATTTTTTTACGATATTGCGTAAAATGAGTTTTCCACATTGTTGTATTGTTTAGAACAGGTGCCTAAAGAAATGTTTACACATTATTTCACCATTTGCGTATTGTTGAAGATGGCGTTGTATGTTGCGAAAATTTCAAAAAGTATATAATGGCAGTTAGTGTATATAGAGGTGAATTAACGTTTTATAAACAACTGAAATACACTAATTAAAATTCAAAATATCAAAAACAATCTGAACGATTTGTGACAATCGTAACTTCGAAGAAAGCCTCATCGTACAACTTTTTTTTTTAAAAGAGTCTATCTTATAATACAGTTGTTTATTTAACTACCAATCTTTATAAGAGGAATCCGAAACTTCAATGTATGTATCTCTTTATATATTTGTTCCTTATAACTTTATATTATGTTAATTTTTTAATGTATTCTCTTCTCTCTAATGGATTAAAAAGATCATTACAAATACACTTTATTCAATATATTTTGAACAATTCAAAATGTACATAACCAACTATACATGTTATTCATAGAATAAAAGGAGGGAAAATACAGAGTTTTAAATAACGCGTCACTTCTGGAAGCAGTAGATATTTCCATATCTGTTGGCTATATCAATTCAATGCCACTTCCAGAAAAAACCTCTTTTCTTTTCAACATCTCTATTATCTGCTTTATGTTGGTGACTGTCTTCTTCAGGCGATGTACTTTCACTTTTAGGAGTTTCACCTTTTTCTGGGCCAAGGTTTCTCCAACATTTGCCAGCTTCAATTTACGAGCAAGATGTGAGGTGGAGGAACTGAAAATATCCAATTCATAATATGTAATACACATAAAATTCTTCTATGGACATTTTTTTGGAGTATGATTTTACTAAAACACTTAAACACTTTTGAATATTTCAAATCATTCAAATAGAGAAATAAATATTCAATACTGGTAGTTTATATTATATACTAGTAGAGGTGTAAAGGGATGACGGATAGAACATCAAAAAAAATATTTCAGTAATAAAATTAAGAAGTGACTTACTTATAATTGTGCCTCATTTTAATTCTTTTCAATTGTCCTTTATTACGTCCACTGTCGGATGACATATCTTCTAGTGATCTCTTTACACTTCTGGGGGAGTCAGTGGATGAAGTAGTGACACTCAAAGGAGAGCTTGGATAGAATAATAATAAACTTAGATGATAATACTCAATTGAGCAGGTACATTATGTCGAAAATTATCTTTAATAAAAATAAAATTGCTACCAGAAAATGATTATTCTTCCTCTATTTCTGATATTTTAGCATATAAAAAAAGATGAAGTGTTTATTCAAAAAAACCTTTCTGTTAATAAATCCTTTTTATGAAATAATATAAATTAATGCATAGGCAAGTTTCATGAATAATTATCTTACCTTTCTCCAATTTTAATAGTTGGAGTGCAAGGAATAACAAGAATATTCTTCATTCTCGACAAAAACTACCTTCAGGTTATCATTTATTTCTATAAGAAAAGAATTCAAATTTTGCATTTTATAATCATGCAATTCTTGAAGAGTCCTGAGAGTAATTATAGTTAGTTGGTATGAATAACAGACTTTGCAGAAATAAGTTTTACAAAATGATTATCGATAAATTATATAGTTTTGAAACTATCAATCTTCTTAGACCTTGCATATGGAACATTTACCATACTTATATGAAAAATATGGAAAAAACTCAACCTAAAAACTTAATTCGCAAGATAAGAAAAAAGTTGCTTGATTGACTTGCAAATTCAATTCTTTGTCCAATAAAATTAAATATGTTTTTACTTATACTGACCTTCGTTGGATTGAATCCTGATTCTTTTTGCTTAAAAGAAGGCTTGGAACTGCATTTTGTTTCAAACAAATTCGAGTGTCCTTGATGTATACGTAATTTGGGGCAAAATGTTTACTGCAATTTACGTTTTTTGCACTATGGAGCTCCACAGTAGGATCCCTTCCCAATGCTCTCATTCAGATGTCATGCCTCACTTTCGTCAAACTTAAAATGAATAATAATATATTATAATTGTAAATATGTTTTACGTGTAATAATATATTATAATTGTAAATATGTTTTACGTGTACTTATAACAATTGCTTCTTTATTTTATCTGATTGTTGTATTGTAAACTTAAAGAAGAAGATATTAATTAAGATTTCATATCTTTATGTTTGGTTCTTTAATATTTTAAATTAACTATAATGTTACCTGTTCTATAACGTGTCTATAGTTGTGAATTTGCCATTTCTGTTTTTAGTATCCTGAGGATGACAATATAACTTGTCGAAACGTTGATATTAACATAAGATAGATTCCTGTGTGTTTTTTTCACTGGCCCTCTCCAATTATCTACCAATTATAAAGAATATTTGGGTCACAAGCAAACCTTATTAAAATGAATTATAATAGTCATTTATGGACAAATAATTACTCAGTTAGAGTGATGACAGGTATTTTCCGATCTGTATTTGTAATCAAAGATTCAAATTCATTTCACTTACTAGAAATAATTGATTCCAGAAATATTTCCTTTGTTGCGACACCATAGCACCAAGCACGTCAACATTGTCCATTAATACTATATAAAAACACAATAACTAGGAACTGATTACAATGAAAAACACAATTCTGAAGAGATAAACTAATCCACAGTCTACAAGTAAATTAATCTGAAATCGTCTCTGACTCGTATCAATGACGACAATGGAGTCTCTCTACGCTATTGCCGACTTTGAATAATTAAACGGAAACTTGCATATGTTTCACAGAAATGACCATATAAAAATATCTATGGTATATAACTAAATCTCTACTACTAAGGTAAAAGTTTATGAATTTTGTCAGCGCAGCAGAAAAAAAGAGACTGGTCATGCACATGAGGAAAACAAATGCAATTTTACAACACTTTGAACAAAATACGTAAAGGGGATTAGCGATCTAGAGTAAGTATATATAGTACACTCAGCAAAAAAAGTATCGCATCACTGAAACTTTTCATCATGCAAAAATATCAGGGACAGGTAGCTATCCATAATGACATTATAATTTAATTGAAAGGTTTTTTTTTATTACCAGATGCAATACAGAGCACGAAGTGCCCAAGATAAACCTTTTTTATTCCTGTTCAAAGATATTCAGAAAATGATCGAAATTGAATCAAAATTAAAAATTTGAGTGATTCAGTATCGCGTGTTGCCTCCTCTAGCTCTTCTAACAGCTTCACAACGCCCTGGCATACTTTCAATCAACCTCTGGATATAACCCTCATCCAAATTATTCCATTCATCAGTTAGTGCCTGTTGAAGCTCTTCGAGACTCGCTGGAGTGGCATCTCGTTGTCGGACATTTCTGTAGAGATAGTCCCAGACATGCCCGATAGGGTTTAAGTCGGGGCTGCATGCGGGCCAGTCCAAAACTGGAATATTCTTTTCTTGAAAAAACTACCCTTGCGACGTGAGGACGTGCATTATCGTGCATTAGCACAAACTCATCACCAACACGTGGAGCGTAAGGCACGACATGTTCACGCAAAATGTCCCTAATGTACCTTTCAGCAGTCATCGTACCTCTATCCACCAGTACCAACTCTGTGCGCCCCCTCAAAGATATTCCTCCCCAGAACATGATAGACCCTCCTCCAAAATTCGTCGACGGTCTTATATTGCACTGAACGTAGCGCTCACCCTCTCGTCTGTAGACTGGTATTCGTCGATCTGAAGTATACAAACAAAATCTGGACTCGTCCGTGAACAGTATATGTCCCCAATCTGCGATGGTCCAATTTTGATGTTCCGTGGCAAATCTCAAACGAGCAACACGGTGTCTCCTGGTGAGTCGAGGTCCAGTAGCTGCTACTCTGGGTCTCATTCCGGACTGCCTCAAGATGTTTCTTATGGTTTGTGAGCAAACTCGCGTATTTCGGGTAGTGGCCAAATCATGTTGAAGCTGTGAAGCAGTGACATGCCCTCAAAAAACGATTGTCTGCAGGGGTAGTTGCTCTCGGTCGACCTTGTACTGCTCTTCTCTCAAATCCTCCAAGCTCTTTGAGCCTTGCCACTGCTCGAGATACTGTGCATTGGTTGACACCCAACAAATTCGAGACGACTCTCTGACTTTGTCCATTTTCAACAAGGGTGACTATTCTGACGACTTCATCTCGAGTCAAATTTCGAAGATTGTTTTCGCGACGTGCCATAATGCAATTTCGATTAACAAAACCTCAATTAAACTGAACCTGCCTGCTTTCAAACAACTCTCGAAGTGAACTGATTTAAGGTAAATTTGTAGTTAAAGCATGTTTTCCCGTTCTTCCCTAAAAAAAGATGTCTTATCGGCATTGTCGTCGTGATATTTCTTTTATGTTTTCATTCTTTCACTGGTAAGAACAGATGGCGGAAGTCGATTGGTTTTTGTAGCAACTGTTAGAAATTTTTCAGGTGATGCGATACTTTTTTTGCAGAGTGTATATATCTATGGTGATGACTTTTGATTCATGAACTTAAGATGACCAAAAGATGTGGGTCTCGAATGCAATGAACCTGTCTAGAGATTTTCCAGCAAAACCCGTATCATTGTAAATATTCCAGGTATATTATTTCAAATGCGAAATTTTTTTTATGTTGTTATTTTTTTATTACGATTATTTCAAACTACTATTTCATTTCAATTTGAAAATCAACTGTATTGAACATATATATATATATATATATATATATATATATATATATATCTATATCTATATATATATATATATATCTATATCTATATATATATATATATATATATATATATATATATATATATATATATATATATATATACATACAAAATAAATTGAATGAATCTCGAAAATCCAAATTTTAAAACCTTCACTTCACCTCAATATTAACTTTCAATACAATGAAATAGTCTATTATTTTCTGGGAACACACGACTCAAAATAGAGACAAATTTTTTTTTAAATTTAATAATGTAATGATGACAAATGAACAGCTAAATAATTCTTAGCAGACTGAAATATTAATTACATCATCTAGTTTCAATTTTAACTGTGATCTCGCTAAGTACCTTGAGCATAGATTTCAATCTATAATTCATCTCTTCAAGCTTCGCTGTATTTTCCGCTCTAAGAATTTCATTTTCTTCAATTATTTTCAACCGCGCAGCCCTCTTTTGTGGAGATTCCAACATCCGTTTCACCACTTCTTCTATCATGAGTATTCTCCGGTCATCAATCAGCGAACAACCGCTTATTTTGTTATCCTGCTTGAAGAAAAACTCATCCTTTCCTTTCTTTCTGTTACATAAATGTCTAACAGCTTTCATCATTTGAGCGTGGTCAGATTTATTGAACATGAGCCCTTTGGTCCTTTTTGACAGAACACATTTAGCAACACTCTTCATTGCTCTCATTCTGTTTGAGTCAACAGATACACAGTTCAAGTATCTGACATCATTACTTTTTGGCGTGACCACTTCCTCTTCTCCAGTTTTATTTGCTCCTGCTTTGAGACGAAACTTTCTGACCCACATTCGAGCCAACCATTTAAAACTTTCGATTTTGTCCTTTGTATAATCTTTCATATTATACTCTGAGATTTCTTCGAAGGTAAACTGCTGCGCCTTCAAGAAATTCACTAGTATAATAGCGATTAAAATTGTTGTAAGGAAGTAAGTGAACCAATAAAAAATCACGATGTAAGCATAACCTAAGCTGGAGTTCTTCTCATCAAGATGAAGTATTTTTGGTCCTCTCAGTCCTATAGTCATTAGTATTAAGGTTTTCGAAGTAGAAAGGCCATCTTTAAATTTGTCTGATGCTGTGCAGAATAAAACAAATCCCCATATTCCAAATCCAATGCAGTATATAAAGAAATAAGCAAAACAATACATCAACGATTCAAATGAATATGCTAAAGTTCTTTCGACTGTACGAAAAACGGTGGCGAATCGGAGCAATCTCCAAATTCTCAGAGTTATAGCACATATCAAAATGCTCGCCACTATTCTCAACCATGATTCCACTCCCATGATATCGAAATAATCCACGAAGGAATTACTTCGCTTCTCTTCCAATTCTTTTACGAAATACTTCAAAAGGTTAATTCTCTTGAAATACATAACTATCCACGTAATGCTCAAAGATATAATTCCAACATCAACAACATTCCAGAGATCGCGCTTGGACCATTCTTTGGTTTTCATGATTCTAAGATATGTACGTACTGTGATTAAAAAAGTTAGACCAATGAAAAGTAAACTGAAAATCGAAGAGACCGTAGTTGATTGAGTGGTGTCCGTCAGTATTCTCAATGATGTTACCTGAAAGTGCATTAACAATAATGAGATTAATGAACATATTGGGTATATATATATATATATATATATATATATATATATATATATATATATATATATATATATATATATATATATATATATATATATATATATATATATATATATATACAAATATATATATATATATATATATATATATATATATATATATAATTCCATACTGGTTTTGTTTAATAAGAAACTAATCGTCTAACTGAGGCTTTCAAACATTCATTTCGGAGAAAATAAGTATAATTTCCATTTTCCATGGAACTAGTCACATTGATAATTGTTTATTGAAGGCACTGTTTCAGTTTTGAATTATTCTGATGCAGAAAACAAATGCAAAAATTAAATACTGAACATCAAATTTCAAAAAACTAAGCAGTATGTCTGAGTTTTCTGTCAAAACCACATTCACTGAAATATTATTCTTATGAAGTATCAAAGATTAATTCAATCGCATGAGCAAATTTTAATGCTGTAAGAACATGACGTTGTGGTCTAAACCTGTGTTTCCAAACCGGTGATCCGCAAGAGTCTCAAAAATGGTGCACAGGAGGACCTGGCAGCAAATATACACTGTTCGAAATTTAGATTAATTCTTAAAAACTAAAAGGCAAAAATAATTAATCTTAATTGTGAGAATCGAGTGCATTTGTGAAAATTTGAGCTTTTAGATGCGTGTTCAATTTTAGGCTGAGTGGAACCACTGGTCTAGACAGTTGAGCAAAGGTTGTAGTGCAAAGACGGTATCGGATTCGATTTAGAATTCCGGGTAAGATACGGAAATTGTAAATGTCTATGAGACTCAGAGGTTATCATTTATAATTGTATTGGTTAATGTAGGTATACATTTTGCAAGCTCATTAACTTAAGATGGTGGAATACATGTGAAAAGTGTTTCCCGCCATTCCCTTAAAAAACACAATAACAAAGAAATCACGCCGAATAGTGTTTGACCTCGAGGCTCAATTGGGTATTTCATAATTTTTGGCAAATGAGAGGATTTCCTGAAGGTTTCCTTTCAGATAGAGAAATGGGAACTTCTATTTAAAAGCTCAATAATATGTCATTGAAAATGTTATCAGTATCATACTTCTCTTAAATTGAATTAGATAATAAAATCTAATATATCAGTAGAAATCAAACACTGAATTGAACGTACATACCTTAGCCCTTTTGTAAATATATCCCGAGGGTGTCTTTTCCAACATCACTGTAGCGAAGTTGAACAAATTCATGTTAACATTGTAGAATGGTAATTCTATGAAGATCGCTCGAGTTAGGAGATTCATCCATCCATATCGTCTGAGATATTCAATATTCACAAGAGAATTTTTCATAGTTCTACCCAATAGAGCAATGTAACCCCCTTGTTCATAATGTCCCGAAACTCCTAAAATTCATTCAATATATATATATATATATATATATATATATATATATATATATATATATATATATATATATATATATATAGAATGCGGTTACTTCCTTAATAAGTGCGAAGATTCTGTCTTACATCCTGTATATTCAGATGCGTTTTTTCAATAAGTATATATAATAATATATATATATATATATATATATATATATATATATATATATATATATATATATATATATATATATATATATATATATATATATATATATATATATATATATATATATATATATATATATATATATATACCTATATATATATATATATATATATATATATATATATATATATATTATCAAGACAATAAATCCATCAATAAAAAACAGATATAAGCCATTTGAGTGAAATTTATTCTTTTTTACTTTCACTTGATATAAGATAACACTGAATCGAATTAATTTAACGTAACGAAATAATGTCAAATTTCAATTTGAAAATGAAAAAATAAAAAAATGAGTGAATTTTGTCATTTCGTTCAAAAATTTAATTATAACTTCAAAAATGTATCAACTTTTCTAATTATTTCACAAATAGCATTATTTTAAATGTGTCTTATATCGTATTATCAACATATATGTAATCATCCCCACGATAGATTCTCCCTGATGATGGAATAAACGATTCCGAAAGCTTGGAAAAACTTCAAAGAGTTTCCTTTTACATTGCTGCAGTCCCTACAAATAGTTTTTCCCTATATATATATATATATATATATATATATATATATATATATATATATATATATATATATATATATATATATATGCTTCATTAGTGCTGGCAATTGTGTTTCTGTATAATTGTGTGATATTTGTTAATCTTGAATTCGAAAACTACGGAAAATATAGATATGGTTTTCATTTCATATGATGTCAGTTACGAAAGTAATTCAAATAAAAGTTTGGTATTGATGAAAGCCCAGAAACTTGATAATCGCCTTGGCGTTGATATAATTGCAACAACGTATTTGTCTGTGTGTGTATATCTATGTGTGTGTTCGTGTAAGCCTGAACCAAGTTATTTGTGAATAGCATACAAATTTCATGCAATCTCATGCTGTGTTCTTGCCGCTCAAAGTATCGCCAATTCGCACTGAGCATTTCTCCAATTAAAATCTCTTCAAAATTTGAATTTTCTGGATCTCGCTCAAGATCTTACAATAAGTTTTAATCAATTGTTAGGAAATTAACTTATAGGATTTTGTGCAGTAAACTCTTGAAAGATTGTGGTCTTTATAATCAAAATATTTGCATAGCGAAAGTGCTGAGAAAAAAAAAGAGAAAAGTACTCTAAAATATTAATAGTTTCAATCGCGGTAAATTCCGTAGCACATGATATGGCGTTCTAGAGTCGGCGGTAGGGGGTGGAAAAAATCGCGCGCAACGGTGTCTCTTTTGATTCTTGTCCAAAAAGTTCTATTGACTAGGAAATCGCATGTTGCCACCCGAAAATTGGGTACGTGTAGTTAGAAGGGGGGGTGGAAAGTTTGAACAGAGACGCGCTCTTGCGGTCAGCCGTAAGAAGCTAGAATTATTAGTCTTAAATTGTATAGCTTTTGATCCTCTATTACTCAACTCATTGGATCATTTTCGGGAAAACTTATCGGTCTCCCGGGAATCGCGGTCAAAGTTGAGACTTTCTAGCAAATCGCTGTAAAAGTCTACAAAATCCCTTATTTTCGTCAATTATTGCCGCATCTCGGCACGAATCAATCATAGGAAGCCCACATTAATAGTTCTCCAGAACTTCATTTGAATAACATTGTTCGAGATGAAATTTTCATAGGAAAGGCGAATAACGCGAGCAAATTTCAAATTTAACAGCGTTCTCCAAGGAACCAGTGAGTAGTTCTTCTAAAAATGTTTAATAAGTTAATTAATGAAGAAGCATTATGATTTGAATAATTTGAAACCATTTTCGGCTTCCTACAAATTATAGTTGCCGAGTTACGTCTTACCAACCCCTTAAAGCGTGACTTCACCATATTCCCGCTTGGCAACATTTTTCCATTCTACCACATCCCCTAGACAACAGTCAAAAGAGAAACTGCCTTCTGAAAATAGGGTTTTTGATCCATTCTGTGCAGTTAACTAGAAATTCATTTGACCGTTCTTTCAATGATAACGAAAGGTTTTTTCAGAAAATGTTAAATAAGTTAAATAATGTGGAACTGAAATTTGAACGATCGAAAACTAATTCTACCTCCTCAAGACTTACATTACTAATTTACGGCCGATTTTTGTAGCGCGTCCCGACCCCCTCCAGCCTGAACCCACCACATTTCCTGATGGCAACAGGTAAATCCTTGCTCTGTAGGACCCCCTAGACAAGAATTAAGAGACAAACTGCAGCGCGCGATTTTGTCATACTCAACCGCACCCACCTTCTGTACCTAGGTACTCTAGGTCTAGCTAGACAGTCTAGAGTCTAGGCGGTGTAGAGTCTAGACGGTCTAGAGTCTAGCTATACTATTCCTGTCTCACCGAAATGAGATTCACCAGTTGTATCTTGATAACCCCATACGTAGCCAAGCCTGGATTGATGATGTTCTGGTATTGTTTCGTTCCATGAGGGAGTGTAATTTAAATAGTCGAAATGGCTCACATATCCGATGGCTGAACAGGTTCTATTGATGAACTTCATATCAGTCGTGATATTGCAAGGAATTAGTTCGGATCTGAGTTGTCGTATTCGGATTATGCCTAAATATCTGTTACAAGCATCCGTTGTCATTCCAGGACTCTCTGATAAATATCTACCGTACCACTGGTACGACTGCAAGTTGGGAATGAATGTCCTTTCCATAAAGGCTTCAAATCTGTAAATTTTCAAATATAAGTTTCAATAAGTATAAGAACGTACAATAAACAAATATTAATCATTGATCTAGGCAAATATATTTAATGGATACAGAAAAAAATAACTTTGAATATATATATATATATATATATATATATATATATATATATATATATATATATATATAGATATATATATATATATATATATATATATATATATATATATGTATATATAGATATATATATATATATATATATATATACATATATATATATATATATATATATATATATATATATATATATATATATATATGTATATATATATATATATATATATATATATATATATATATATATATATACTAGCTGACCCAGCAAACGTTGTTCTGCTATATAGATTATATTTATCTATCTATACTCTTATCTATTCATCTATCTGCCGATGTATCTCTATTTATCTACATATCAATTAATCTATCTGACCCGGCAAACGTTGTTCTGCCATATAAATTATTTTTATCTATCTATGTTTCTATCTATTCATATATCTGCCGATGTATCTCTATCTATCTATATATCTATCTAGATAGTTATCTATCTTTCTATCTATCTATCAATCTATCCGACCCGGCAAACGTGGTTTAAATTATTAGAATGGCTAAAATATGGGTTGTTGATAGAAGGGTGAACATTTTGATTGTAGGTAGGTATTTTTTGATGCAACATCATGAAAAAATGAAAAATAAAATTTTGTCCAAAAAATTTATGAAAATGTTTGGGGTACCACTTAGGGGTATGAAAAATAAATTACTACCTATTCTCAGACGGACGATTGCCATCTTGCAACCCTACAGTGGATGTGAGGATAAAATTTAAAAAAAATGAAAATCGCGATGGAATTTTTATTCTAAAAATGTTGCCAAATAAATTAAACTTTATATATATTAACAAATGAAAATAGAGGTTGATCGTAGAGGGGTGAAAATTTAGGGTTGTATGTATTTTTGAATGCTGTATCATGAAATAATAGAAAGAAAACCCTCAACATTTGGGGAAATGAAAAATAGATTTTGTCCGATTCTCAGACCTAACCGATATGCACACAAAATTTCATAAGAATCGGTCGAGCAATTTCGGAGGAATTTGACAATTGAAAAACAGGGGTTGATCGTAGAGGCGTGAAAATTTAGGGTTGTATGTATTTTTGAATGCTGTATCATAAAAAAATAGAACAGAAAAATAATTTTGTTCGGTGCTCAGATCTAACCAATATGCACACAAAATTTCATGAGAATCGGTCGAGTCATTTCGGAGGAGTTTAACTTCTAACACCCTGACACGAGAATTTTATATATTAGATATATATATATATATATATATATATATATATATATATATATATATATATATATATATATATATATTAGTGTTGATGAACACAAAAAGTCAATTTCAAAAAATAAAATCTCCACTGGCTCACCCAACATTGTATAAAATTAAATAATTTCCTTGATTCAAACAAGCCCTATTTGTTGCATTCTGGTAATACCTAAATGAAAATGAAAGCATCTTGACCTTCTTTAAATTCTTGTGATAACTTCCGCCCATAACAGTAAGTTACCCCTTGTGAACGAACAAATTGATTTTACACTAATATATAAAAAAATTTCCACGCTATATATTGGGCAATAATTTGTTATCGCTAAGTTGATAGCAAGAGCAGTAAGGTGGTAGTCTGAATAATTTCCAAGACGGAACATAGCTACATACAAAATATAAAAACATTAATTTAACGACAAAGGCCCAAAAAACTTGAAATATCTCAAAAACTAAGGATTCTTCATGAAATTCGAAAGATATCGAATAAAAAATTGGAAAAAATTCCTTATATACCGTGGTAACATATATATATATATATATATATATATATATATATATATATATATATATATATATATATATATATATATATATATATATATATATATATATATATACTGTGATATTAATTCAAATATTAATTCAAATATATATATATATATATATATATATATATATATATATATATATATATATATATATATATATATATATATATATATATATATATATATATATATAGACGGGTAGTCTTGACTGGCTAGTTGAGGAAAAATGTATTTATAAATTTTGAGGTTGCAGTCAGAATAATTGTTGGGCTAGGTTAAAGAATACTCTTTGCCATATGGTCGAGCTTTCGGAAATGGTTATTTCCTTTATCAAGACATCTATAATGAAAGAACAAATTTTGATTTACATTAGCATTCACAAAAAAGTTAAAAAATTACTTACTAACTTGAGGTTATATAAATTTTGATAAAACGTAAAAGAGGAACAGAAAAGCTGATGGGTACAATCTTGAAACTTCGTCACATATGTAAACATCCATTTCAAAAAATATAAATCTTATTTTCAACAATCAGTAATTTCCCATCTTGCTACCTACAGGAAAACAGACAAACAAAATGGTCAAAGTCACCCTGAGCACGCGGAACTAAACCACAGAACAACTAGGTGATCTTCTTTTAATAATTGACAATCGTCGATATATCAAATGAACGGGACACGGTCCAAACTAAATTTAAAGAAACTAAAAATTATTTATCCGAGCGAGCATGGTGTGAACATTTTGAAAAGAATTTTTTATATAATTTTTACAACTGAACAATAACTGCAAACAACTTTTTTGATAGTTCAATAAAATAATGTTACTACCTCTAAATAGTTTACAAATGGGCTAAGCTTGATCTAATTTTGAAAGATTTGTCACAAGTTCACATTGACAAATTTACTTATAGTCTAGACAAAATCTGTTTAATTTTTGTTATTTATTACGTCCTATTCAGTCCAATATTGACATTCAAATCTATCATTATTAGATGGTAAGGGAAACCACAGAAATTTTTGAAAAAATGATAAATACTGCCCTATTCTTTGAGTTTTCAAAATCAGAATAACCTGAACCTATTTCGAACATTACGTGGGTAAAGGTTTCTTTGGTTTCCCTTACCATCTAGTAATCACAGATTTGAATGTTAATATTGGACTGAATAGCACGTAATAAATAACAAAGAACGGCCACAGCCGAAAAATTTTTGTCACAAGTTCACATTGACAAATTTACTTGTAGTCTAGACAAACTCTGTTTAATTTTTGTTATTTATTACGTGCTATTCAGTCCAATATTAACATTCAAATCTATTATTATTAGATGGTAAGGGAAACCACAGAAATTTTTGAAAATATGATAAATAGTGCCCTATTCTTTGACTTTTCAAAATCAAAATAATTTGAACCTATTTCGAACATTACGTGGGTAAAGGTTTCTTTGGTTTCCCTTACCATCTAATAATTAAAGATTTGAATGTTAATATTGGACTGAATAGCACGTAATAAATAACAAAGAACGGCCACAGCCGAAAAATTTTAGTGAAACATAGTAGTCTTTTTCTATTCAAATTTTTTCAAATCAATAAATGTCTAAGAAATTTCAATTTTTTCAAAAGTTTTGATGAAGCCACGAATGTCGTGGCGAAACGTCAACTTTTTAATAAAATCGAGTTTTTTAAGATTCAACAAGCCTGTTATTGCTAATAATTATCAAGAGATTAGAAATAGTTCACAGGCAACAACACTTCGAATAAATAATTATATATATATATATATATATATATATATATATATATATATATATATATATATATATATATATATATATATACTTTGTAACGGGTCAATTTACCGAGTGACTGTAGCCACTGCATTTTGTACTGAATTGTTCATTTAGGTACCGTGGTTTCACGCTTCACTTTCCTTTGCTCTATGATTAATGAGTTGCGTGGAAGGAAGGAGAGTATCTAGGAAGTGTCGGATGAACAATCGTTCTTTCTTTTAGTAGATGGTTCTCGTCAATATAACATCGTTTCGTTAACTATTAGAATTATATTCAATATATATTAAAAGTTTGTTAAATTTTATTAAGTATCTGTGGCGTCTTGATAAGACGGTAAGTTATGAGAAGAATTATATCTATTTCGTATTGATGCATTATCTTGAAAATCTGAATGGATTCCGTATTTCATCTTTCCGCCATTTCATTTAATTTTTTTTTTTCATTTACCTATATTAAATTATTTATCTTTCTATATTGAAATAATCATCTCACATTTCTTCATTTAAAATATTTCTAATTCATTTGCTTGTTTAATTCTCCAAATTTAACACAAGATTTTTGTAGTTTAGCGATGGCAAATTTCACGTGGTCATACCTTATGTTCAGTTTAATGTTGGAACATATGCTGTCTTTCTTAGCATTTTTGCTTGAGACAAATCTGAATGTTAATTTGAATTGGCCATCGATACCCTACAGATATTCTTGGAGCCTATTTAGAGTGAGATTGTATGTTGATTTGCCCCGAATTATTTTAGCCACTTGGTCTGGGTTTGAAGACACTTGGTCTGGAGTTTAACCGTGGGTTAGAGCTGGAATCCACCTTGTTTGGAGTTTAGAAAACCACAGTATCTGGAATTTAAGAAAAAAATTCACCTCATCAGGGGCTAATATCCACATTGGAAGCCACAGCTGAAGCAGGATAGAAGTCGAGAGCACAATCACACTAGGCAAATTCGATAGCAAATTATATAAAACAAAAAAGATAAGTCACATCAATTTATGTAAAAGAGGATAGTAAATACCTTTCATTTTACTTCGTTATTATTCCTTTTTTTTTTTTTTTTATTAACACCCCCTTGGCCAAGGTAAAAAAAAAATAATTTTCCAAAAAAATTATTTTTTTTTTCAAAAAAAAACTTTAAAGTTACAAAAGAAATTTTGAAAATAAAGAAAATTCAGCTTATAGTCAATGAAAATGAGAGAAAATTAATTTGTTGAAGTTATGAGAAGTTTTCATAATGCATTATCGTGAAGAAAATCATGTTTGAAAACCTGTAAAAGAAAAATCAAAACGTCAAGATAAGTCATACAACAAATTTATAAGGTACTAAGGTAATTTACTTATAAAAAGTATAAGGTAAAATAATTTAAAACAGCAAAAATATATGCTTAACATATAAGATACACTAAAACACATGACTTGTCAACAATCGATAAAATTTAAAGATAACTAAAATAGGAAAAGATAAAATCGGTAATTCAAAAAAAAATATCAGCTTTTCTGTATTCGTTGAGAAGGTACGAGTTCTCATAAACTCAAGATACACTGAGTGCCTACACACTAGATAAAGATAAGATAAGATATGTATGTCGACACACCAGCAAAGATAAACCTCAACGAAATACAAGACGAAAGAGAAAGAAAAATGTATCTATATATGTAAAATAAATGTATATATAATACAAGTCAAAATCCTAAAAGAAAAACACAGCTTGACTATGAATATTAAAAATATTTAAAACGATAGCAATAAAAAAAACACGAAAAATTATCAACCCCTACTTTCAGGGTTATCAAGATTACAAAATTCTACATTGAAAATGTAAATGACAATATAAAAGAAACAGATATTAATAAGTTACCAACTTGGCATCTCATGAATAAAATATTATATAGACTAACTCAAAAAGAAAATTTTAATTTAATTATTCAACAAATTTCAAAATCTAATTTGAAAAATAAATTTATAGTAAAAATTCAATAGATAAAACTATTATTCAATCGATAAAGCAATTCTCTAAGTATTGACATACAGTAAAATTCAAGGCAAGATAAATATATCAGTGTATTTCAGCAAAAGATACACTCAACAACTAAATTAACAAAAAAATATTCACATAAAGTTAATCGAAAATGGTCAAATAAGTTAATATCACAGTCAGTTAATCAGTTCATTCATGAGTTACTACAAGTTACTAGACAAAATTTTTGTTTAAAAAAAACCTCAAAGACACGTAAAAAGGATAGTATCCAAAAAAAATAAAATTAAAATCTCGATGTAATAGACTTAAAATAATGTATCCACCCAACCAAGTAATATCTGTTCAATTTCAGTTGGAGAAAATGTTAAACGTCTGATCATGGAATTGTTAAATGCTTTGTTCAGGTATTATCCTTCGTTCATTCCTTCTACAAATGAATCAATAAACAAAAAACTAAAGAAAACGATATAGATAATAGGAGAAAAGCTAATAGGTAATAGAAAATATAATAGGTAATAGGAATAGGAAAGATAATAGGTAATAGGAAAGATAATAGGGCGCCAGCAAGTGGTTAACTTACAAAGATAAAAAAGAAAAATAAATTTTAGTGTACAGAGTGGTCCAAATTGGACACTTTTGATAGGAAACACCAATTTCTAGAGGAGTTAGAGAAAAACTAGCCTACATGCTACGAGATCGATTTTTGTGAGAAAATGAATGCCGAAAACCGCACATTGATATCTTGACTTGTTCGAAAGATACAAGGTGTTTTTCAATTTTGTGCATTTCTGACCCAACTCCGTAACTTGTTTATTTTTGAATATTTCTTGTTTCTGTAAAAACATTCTTCAGGCACTTTTTTGAAAGGAATCCAATGGTGTTCCTAGTTTCTCGTTAAAAAATATGGTTTTGAAGCTATAACATAAACTTGTATTTTTTCTTATGGACCACCCTATATTTTTTTACATATTCGTGTTTGAAATTAAATTCTCTTTTCAAATATATATAATGGTTGCTACTTCTCTTTGAAAACTTTCATTCTGTGGCTGTTTTCGAATTATTTTAGATGAATTTTCAAAATCCGGGTAGCCATGCCTAAATACGAACTAAAATAGTTCTACATAACAGCTGTTAAAAAGAATAATTAGTGTCTATTTTGTAATAACGCATAAATTTAATCAAAAAATAGAATAACAAGAACAACAATATTTTTAAACTATTTACAACATGTGTTCAAATTGAGCACCATTTAAATCAAAACATAATTGACTTCGCTTCCTAACATTATTGACAGCATTAATCAATTCTATCGCAGGCATTGAACGAAAGTTCATGTCGCACTGCTGCTTCCAACGCTTCTCGGGAATCAGGATGGCGTTTATATGTGAGGTCCTTTATTCTTCCCCAGAGGTAAAAATCTGGAGGCGTAAGATCGGGGGATCTTGCCGCCCAATGAACAGGACCCCGGTTGCCAAGCCAATTATTGTCCGTAAATATTTCATTTAAAAACGCCGTTACGATGTGTGCGTTATGACACGGTGCCCCGTCTTGTTGAAAGTATACGTCTCCAATTTGTTGTAGTGGCAAATCATCCATTATTGGTTCAACAAATTCCCGCAATATTTCCAAATATCGCGCTGCCGTAAGGTTACCCTCATAGATATAGGGACCGATAAACCTTCCTCTAAAAATACCGACCCAAACATTGAAACTATATCGGCCTTGATTTTGTGTCTCCACTATAATATGTGGATTTTCCAAAGTCCAATTGTAGGAATTGTATCTATTAAAAATACCAGAGCTGCTAACGCATGCTTCATCAGTCCATATGATATTCTGTCCAAAGTTTGGGTTTTCAGCACATTTTCCTAAATACCATTGGCAAAATTCGAGCCGGAATTGTAGGTCATTTGGTAGTAACTTGTGAAATTTTCTTACTCTATACGGTTTGAATTTATTTTTATTTAGAATTCGCATTGTTGTAGTCTTTGGAATACCTGTATTCAGCTGCATTTTGCGAAGTGAAATATTGGGTTGGTTTTGTATTTCCCCCAAAACCGTTATTTCTTCTAACTCCTTATCTCTATTCCTGGCTTCGTAAACTTTTGTCCTTGGTTTTGAAAAAAAACCGAAATTAACTAGGTTTTGCCGCAATCTAGTGAACATATCCCGAAACGGTTGTCTTCTTTCAGGATATCGGTATAAGTAAAGATTGCTGGCAGCCTGAGCACCTTCATGTGATTCCCAATAACACTTTAGCATATCATATTTTTCGTAATTTTCATACATTTTGAATTAACAGGCAGATAAGTATTCTAGTAAGTTCAAAACTCAGTTCAACGAAGCACACTAAACTTGTGAAGTAAACTGCATTTGATAATAATTGTTTGACAGTACGCATGGACTGTAGTTGCTAAGGTAATTTGTTTCATATTCAGGCATGGCAACCCAGATTTTGAAAATTCATCTAAAATAATTCGAAAACAGCCACAAAATGAATATTTTCAAAGAGAAGTAGCAACTATTATATATATTTGAAAAGAGAATTTAATTTCAAACACGAATATGTAAAAAAATATAGGGTGGTCCATAAGAAAAAATACAAGTTTATGTTATAGCTTCAAAACCATATTTTTTAATGAGAAACTAGGAACACCATTGGATTCCTTTTAAAAAAGTGCCTGAAGAATGTTTTCACAGAAACAAGAAATATTCAAAAATAAACAAGTTACGGGGTTGGGTCAGAAATGCAAAAAATTGAAAAACACCTTGTATCTTTCGAACAAGTCAAGATATCAATGTGCGGTTTTCGGCATTCATTTTCTCACGAAAATCGACCTCGTAGCATGTAGGCTAGTTTTTCTCTAACTCCTCTAGAAATAGGTGATTCCTATCAAAAGTGTCCAATTTGGACCACTCTGTACAGTACCAAAAAAACTGAATCTTTAAAATTCATAACTCCATAAACACCAAAGTAAATTAGTAGCTACGCACTGATTTATAATTAGATATTGCATAGCATAAATAAACTTCAGTTGATTAATAGAGAGCCATATATACTAAAAGTTATTAGTTAACTCAAAAACCTATTTCATATATAGGTACGAAATAGTACAAGATAAAGATAAGATATATATGTATATTAGATAGTTGTTATTAAAATTTAGGATAAATTGTACACTAAACAAAAACCAAAGGAAACGATAATAGAAAACAATTTTTGGTGTAAATCATGGCATCGGAAAAAGAAACAAAAAGAACTAAAAAAGAATAATGTTATTCCAAGCAGCCACCTCATTTATTCCTCATTCACCACCATTCATCGACATTCACCCACACTCCTCCTCATTCACCACCATTCATCCCCTTAACGTACTGGAAAAACAGAATCCTATGATTTAAAAATTAATAGCTGAATCTATAAAAGATCCACTAATTTAAGAAATTTCTGAAGTACATTGAGAGCTACACCCTGATTTATACTAAGAAATGCATAGCACTATAAACTTCAGAAAGGTGATAGGCAACCAGATATATACAAGTCTCTCGTTAAGCCAAATATTCTTGCCTCGACTACAAGATAAAGATACAAAGATAAGCTAAGTCGAGCAAGAAAAAGATACAAGATAATTAACGAGAGAAGGTAATTATATATCTGTGAAATTGCCAACAAAAATAAACCTAATAGTTTGTACACCAAAAACGAAAAAGAAAACTAAAAAAGTGATATAAGGTAAAACATAAGGAATAATAAAATTAAGGAATGAATTTATAAGATAATAACTGAAGCAATGAAACTTCGGTTAGCCCTTTCTTATGAGAGAACTATCCTTGACGTTTTGTAATTTCTATCCACAAGTTCACCAACCTTACTTCCTAACTGAACTGATCTTTCATGAGCTATAACGAAGCTAGAGTTCAACGACATATTGAAACAATCAGAGCATTAAATTCATAGGAAAAGTTACACGACAAAGATTAATTTTAACGTTATTCGAAATATCAACAAAATATCAAAGAAAAAGTCTAAGTAAATTTAAGTGAAAAATAAAAAGGGATAAATCAAAATTTAGAAAAAGAAAATGTTAATCAAAGAATTTAGTTAACGAAAGCAATTCACTAATCATAAACTCATGCACAAGTTATTACTACTGAGAACTAACCAGAACAGAAAAGTTAAATTAACAGAAAATTAGGCCCTTTACGTTGGTCGCCAATTATGTAAGAGCCCCATACGTTGGAACGCCAATTATGTAACCAACCTCCCTTTTAACAGATATTTATGCCCTGGCTAGCAGAGAGATTGGTTAACATTTATAGGTTCTGGGTCGTTCTCAGGAATAATAACGAAGTAAAATGAAAGGTATTTACTATCCTCTTTTACATAGATTGATGTGACTTATCTTTTTTGTTTTATATAATTTGCTATCGAATTTGCCTAGTGTGATTGTGCTCTCGACTTCTGTCCTGCTTCAGCTGTGGCTTCCAATGTGGATATTAGCCCCTGATGAGGTGGATTTTTTTCTTAAATTCCAGATACTGTGGTTTTCTAAACTCCAAACAAGGTGGATTCCAGCTCTAACCCACGGTTAAACTCCAGACCAAGTGTCTTCAAACCCAGACCAAGTGGCTAAAATAATTCGGGGCAAATCAACATACAATCTCACTCTAAATAGGCTCCAAGAATATCTGTAGGGTATTGATGGCCAATTCAAATTAACATTCAGATTTTTCTCAAGCAAAAATGCTAAGAAGACAGCATATGTTCCAACATTAAACTGAACATAAGGTATGACCACGTGAAATTTGCCATCGCTAAACTACAAAAATCTTGTGTTAAATTGGGAGGATTAAACAAGCAAATGAATTAGAAATATTTTAAATGCAGAAATGTGAGATGATTATTTCAATATAGAAAGATAAATAATTTAATATAGGTAAATGAAAAAAAAATGAAATGAAATGGCGGAAAGATGAAATACGGAATCCATTCAGATTTTCAAGATAATGCAATGATTCGAAATAGATATAATTCTTCTCATAACTTACCGTCTTATCAAGACGCCACAGATACTTAATAAAATTTAACAAACTTTTAATATATATTGAATATAATTCTAATAGTTAACGAAACGATGTTATATTGACGAGAACCATCTACTTAAAGAAAGAACGATTGTTCATCCGACACTTCCTAGATACTCTCCTTCCTTCCACGCAACTCATTAATCATAGAGCAAAGGAAAGTGAAGCGTGAAACCACGGTACCTAAATGAACAATTCAGTACAAAATGCAGTGGCTACAGTCACTCGGTAAATTGACCCGTTATAACTTATATATATAAATATATATATATATATATATATATATATATATATATATATATATATATATATATATATATATATATATATATATATATATATATATATATATATATATATATATATATATATATATATATATATATATATATA
Organism: Cynegetis impunctata; assembly: GCA_030704885.1. Lineage (NCBI taxonomy): Eukaryota > Metazoa > Arthropoda > Insecta > Coleoptera > Coccinellidae > Cynegetis > Cynegetis impunctata. The sequence goes on along the minus strand of JARQZK010000300.1, from coordinate 6,882 downwards.
TATTTAGATTTATATATAAATGGTTGAGGACGAGGTTTAAATTCACAATCACTACTAAGGAAAGTGCAGGACAAAATAAAATTTGCTATTGTACATTGAAAAGAAGGCTAGAATTGTATATATCGCATGTTTTGACGTAAACCTAAAATCTTTGAAAGGATCAAACTGTGATGATTGTGGTCATTTTTTATATTCGAGTAATCATCATATTTATATTTAAACTTGAAAACTTACTCTTTCATATCATTCACTCGAGACAATTTCAATCTGAAATTTTCATGTCCTTTCAAAAGAATCATTGCTTCTTTGTGAGCTAAAACATCATATGTGGTATCCCTTTCTTCCATTATGATCACATACAGAAAAAATATGAAAAATATAATCATTGCCAAGTCTTGCATTTGACACCATACTTCATGTTTCTGGAGGAAATAAACGTATTTTTTCTGGAAGAAATGCAAAATATAATAACAACGGGAAATTTTCGGATTGTAAACTTGTATATTATATTTTCAGTCTTCAAAAACTCATATCGAAATACTTATTAAGATATTCTACAAAATATTGTTAATAGATAACAATGATTTTCATGAAACCATCAACACAAGAAGTGTATATATAATATATATATATATATATATATATATATATATATATATATATATATATATATATATATATATATATATATATATATATATATATATATATATATATATATATATATATATATATATATATTTATATATATGTATATATATATATATATATATATATATATATATATATATATATATACATACATATAACCTAAAGTAAACCAGCAAAATTCTTCAACAATTCAAAAACTATTAAGCAACTTTCCAAGGGTGCTGGTTATATGTATTGCACTACGCGAAATCTTTCTAGTCGTATTTTTCCCAGAAATACATACTATTGCAGTGTATCGAAGGAAAGCAGTCAGGTGCTGGAATAATAGCTATTTATCATATGAGTGTTAAAAGTGATGTTTTATTTTGTGAGTGAAAAAGTTTGAAATGAGCGGAGCGCAACGGAGCGAATATTTGACGAACAAAATAAAATCACTTTAAATACAAATATCATACAATGGTTTTTGTATATTCCCCCTTTTTGATAATAAAATAGGTGAATCTGAAATGACATTAAACTTCAGAATGCATTCTTATATTCAAATAATCACAAGGTTGTTGTACGTTGTCAACGCTACGGTTACTAACCTTGTTTACAAATGAGAAAGACGCGTCATTTAAAGTGCGTTTTTGTCCAATGTTTGTCTTTTGTTCTTGACTGCTTTATATGTTTGTCGATAGTGGAATAGTTAATAAAAGTGTTGATTTGGTTGTTCCTGTGGATATTGAAGAGTCATGATCAAGTCAAGCGCCCTTGTTAACAATGGTGTTGATCTTAGTAATATTTCAAGGTAATAGCATATTTAAAACGGAAAAGTGAAGTATATCGTTCCAAAAAATCAAAACCTCTCACAAATGAACAAGTTGAAAAGTTTATAAACGAGGCACCAGATGAAAAATACTTGAAGGTTAAGGTTGCAATTATTTTTGGATTCTTTGGAGCCTGCCGGCGTGAAGAATTGTGTACTTAATTTATTAGTAAAAGATATCGAAATAACAAATAAATCATTATTATTTTATCTGATTTCATTATGAGAAAATGGAGTGTTAAAAATATTTTTAACACGCTTCCATGTAAACAATCACTTTTAACACTGTTGGCTATCATTAAAAGTGTCACCTTTAATGGCAGTTGTACAAAACTATTTTTAAATTTTGGATTTATTGGGCCGATACTTGTTGTAAATTAATAAACATATTAAAACAATGGTTAAAAATAACAATTTCCATATTTATTATAAGAAATAACGCATGACGCACGTTTTGGTGGAACTTCACCTTCTTCAGATGCTAATGGCAAACTAACTATGATTCTATGTTATATCGAAAACAAGAAATGACAAATTATGTAGAAGGGGTAAATACAAAGATGGTTACAAATAACTATTAGAAAAAGAAAAACCAATTCTGGACTGCTGTCAGGTAGTAATTTTGCAAAGATTAAGAAGGGGGCTTGAAGTATGATCGATTTGGCTATTCAATAGGAGACCGGAATGCTTGTATTTATTTATCTGTAATGATTCTAAAAAATTTAGTTTAATTCTTCTACTTTCAGTATTAAATATTTTAAAATCGAAATTGAATGTGTGATTTTCTTGGATTAAATGGTCATAATGTGAATCCGACTTCTGATTAACAAAGCTACGTTTGTGTTCTGAAATTCTAGTTTGAACTTTTCAGAACTACCTGACTAGCAGTTCAGAATTGGTTTTTCCTTTTCTAATAATTATTTGTAACCTTCTTTGTTTTTACCCCTCCTACATAATTTGTCATTTCTTGTTTTCGATATAACAGAGATTCATAGTTAGTTTGCCATTAGCACCTGAAGAAGGTGAAGTTCCACCGAAACGTGCGTCATGCAATATTTCTTATAATAAATGTGTAATTTGTTATTTTTTACCATTGTTTTAATATAAACTATTTTTATCCGCGTAAGATCTCCTATATAGACTACAATATTCGAAAAATTTCATATTATAGTTTTGTGTTATGTTGTTAAATTTGATATCAGGTCTCAAATGAGTAAAGAAATTCATTTTGAAATGTAGTGTTCTATTTGAATATTATAACTTTTGGACAGATATATTATATATATCGTATTCCGCAACGCAAAATCTGCATTCACAATCGAACGGTGAATTATTGAAATATATATATATATATATATATATATGATATATACTATATATATATATATATATATATATATAATATATATATAGTGCATAAATATTTAATATGTTATAATATATTCAGAAAAGGTCTAACGACAATATATGCATATTATTATATATATTATAATATATAATATATATATATATATATATAATATATATATATATATATATATATATATATATATATATAATATATATATATATAATATATATATATATATCTTATTAATATATATTATATATAATAATTATTTATTCGAATTGTTGTTGCCTGTTAACTATTTCTAAAATCTCTCTGATAATTAATTAAGGCAATCAACAGCTTGTTGAATCTCAAAAAACTCAGATTTATTAAAAAGCTTGACGTTTCGCCACGACATCTCGTAGCTTTTATTAAACTTTTGAAAAAATTGAAATTTCTTTGACATTTAATGATTTGAAAAATTTAATAGAAAAAGACTACTTATGTTTCACTAAAAGTTTTTCGGCTGTGGCCTCCCTCTCCGAGCTGAGTGTGTCACGTTGCTATTCAGTCCAATATAACATTCACAATCTATTTTATAGATGGTTAAGGGAAACCACAGAACTTTACCCACGTAATGTTTAACAATAATAGGTTTAAAATATTTGATTTTGTCTTTCAACAAGACATACTCTCGGTAATTTTGGAGCCTCAGTGTCTAAGATAATTGGCGTATACTTTCTTTAGAAAGGAAATAGTAATTTCTAGACTTTAGATATTTGTTCTAAGAAGATGAGTTTTTAGGTAGAGTTTGTTTGAGTTGCTCTATATTGTTTTAGATATATAGATATCCTCTCTTTCCTCTTAAAGAAAATTAAACATCTCAAATCTGCGTATATCTGAACTTCAAATGTTTGATATCAAATAAGAAAGTATAGCTATAGACATTGTGATCTCCAAAATTACAAGTAATGCTTTTTTAAAACAAACAATCAAATATTTTAAACCTATTTGTTACAATTACAGTGGGTGAAGGTTCTGTGGTTCCCTTCCCCATCTAATTATCAACAGACCTGTCTGATATTGACTAAATAGCACATAATTAATAACTGAAAGACGCCCACAGCCACAATGAGAAAAATCTTGAAAGAAAGATAAATAGTACCCTATATTTTGACTTTTCAAAATCAAAATAATTTGAACCTGTTTCGAACATCACGTGGGTAAAGGTTTCTGTGGTTTCCGCTTACCATCTAATAATAACACGATTTGAATGTTAATATTGGACTGAAAATAGCACGTAATAAATAACAAAGAAACGGCCACAGCCGAAAAATTTTAGTGAAACATAGAAGTCTATTTTCTATTCAAATTTTTCAAAATCAATAAATGTCAAAGAAATTTCAATTTTTTCAAACGTTTTTGATAAAGCAAACGAATGTCGTGGTGAAACGTCAACCTTTTAATAAAATCGAGTTTTTTTGAGATTCAACAAGCCTAGTTATTGCTAATAATTATTAAGAGATTATATATATATATATATATATATATATAATATATATATATATATATATATATTATATATATAATTAT
>JARQZK010000299.1:27500-30000 GCA_030704885.1 Cynegetis impunctata | reverse complement strand
AATCAAATTCAAGCATACACATATTAAATCGTAATGTGGAGTTGGATGGATAGTTCAAAGTTTCAATGGCATCAAATTAAAAACAGTTGCTAGCATTGAGAAACTTTGGCAGTTGTGGATTGCCAGTTTCGAAGCAGTAAAGATTAATTTTCGTTATTGCACTATATTCGGTCGGCATTAAATGCTTGAAAACTATGGCAACAAATCTCACTATAACTATCTGGTAGCGTTTAACCAATAAATAAACATTCTATTCAGGGCAGGTTCAAAAAAATAGGCCGTCGACATAAGTAAAGAAGGAATTTGGTTGAATTTTCTTCATCTTTAGTATATTGCTTGTATAATGTTTTCAAGATTGACATAGCCTATTCAATTCTATGACCAGTTTTCTGAAGTGTATCAGACATATATACTCATCAATTAGAAGGAACTTTTCATAGTCCAGTCAACAGCCGTTTTCCCGTGGAATTTTGAAAATCAAGGTCGATTTCCTTGAAAATTGGGATTTAGGCAGTATTTATAATCTTCTTTAAAATCTATAATGTGCCGAAGTGTGCTTTAGCCTTAGGGGTGAAAGCTACCCCTTCTAGGGAATGAAAATGATTTCAATCAAAATACAATCAGAAATTGATGAACTGATGAAGTTTTTTGTAAAGTTGATAATTTACGAGTTATTAACGATTGAAACTGTGCAATTTTCATTGAAAAAATGCATGTTGTTAGACGGTTTTTTACTAATAACTCAAAAAAATTTTATTCTATCGAAAAATCATCTGAACAAAAATTTAGTTAATAATACAGAAAAGATATTAGTTTTCGATTAACCTCTGTGAACCCAACAACATCTGAGTTATTACTCGTTGAAGAATGGTTGTTTTTCGGGAAATCCAAAATTGAAAACATCAAACCTTAAATAATTCGAAAATAGTGAAGTTTTTGGGTAAAAGTCTGCAGTCCCTTTTCAAAATACAAGAAAATACCTTCAAAATTAGTTTTTATACAAAAGTCTTTTTATAAGAATTGACTGACTTATAACAAAAATAAAGTCCTTTTTTTTATTTTTTTTAAAATTTAACACTTATCCCTCGTCATAACCACCCTGAATGAAATTAATCGTAATCCACTTTCAATTATTCTAACTTAAGTGTTATTAATATGATCCATGTAATTTGACAAGTTTAGAATGATTAATTTATAAAATATTGTTGATTTGATTGAAAATCCCATTTTCGTAATTTTGAAAAAAAAATGGATTTTTCTCGAATAAACCAAAAACTATTCATGATATGTAAAACTGTTTTTATTGGTTATTGTAGGGTTTTTCTTACTAAAAATTTTTATATTTTTTTGATCTTTGTATCATGAAAATTGAACGAGATATGTTGGCTTAAAGTTTGCATTCTCGTATTAATTGTGGCTCATCCAAGTCCTTTGAGGCCAACCCTTTTCAAATGGAAGGTTGAAAATCGTTTTAATCAACGTGATATCAAGGACCTTGAAATTCCTCACAGAATTTTTATTTTGGAAAAAGTTAGGGAGTGATCGTCGAAAAACCAACTTTTTAAATTTTTAAATTCAGAGCAAAATTCCGCTTCACTGGCACATTCTTCTGAAAGTTTAGAAATTGAATATCCCAACAGTGCAGATTTGATACTATTTTCTCACAGCTTCACTGGATGTGACTAAACTTCTGCCTTCTTTAATAAAGGTAAAAAAAAGTTTACCGACATTTTAGAAAAACGTTCCGACGTAAGAGAAAAGGCGAAGATTTTTTATAATAGTTCTTCAACGCTTGAAGATATTTTAGAATTCGGTTGTTACTGTACCGAAATGTTGTTTGGACTTACTAGACCTATACCTTAAATACATTGAAACGTATGACAAACTTGTCTGAATACCTCGAAAAAATGAGATATAATTCATTTATTAATTTAACCACAAAAATAAGGCTGTTAGATTTTCATCTCTTGTCCCAACAGTTGGTGCTTTCAATGAGCACATAATACAGCTGGGTAACAAAAATAGTAACTATTTTGATTGGGGTTGGATTAAAATTGACGGAATTTTTCATCCAATCAAAAACCAAAATAAACCAGCACCTGAAGAGCTTTTGCAAATGTTATTTTGTAATTGCAAAAACGAATGCGGTTCAGTGTGCGATTACCGACAAGTAGGCTTTTTTTGCGATGCAACGTGCAGAACCTGCATGAAGACACTTGTCTAAACAGGACACCAGTTTTAGACCAAGAGGAAGATGTGGATACCGAGAGCGACGAGGAAACGAAATTCCGATTCAGTGCAAATGAATTTTTATCAATATTCATATTTTTGGTCTCAAAGGGTGGCTTTTATAAGGGTTGTGTTCAAAAAAAGACAAGAATTATATCACTGATGAAATATTCTCGATTCAATTTTGATGCACTTTGAATCATTTCTTATTGTGAAAAAATTGTTGAGATTATTTTTCAATAATTCATATTCTCAGAAGAAGACTTATAAG
>JARQZK010000299.1:5000-20000 GCA_030704885.1 Cynegetis impunctata | reverse complement strand
CGGAGAGCTTTCACAAGTTTATATAATATAAGTTATCTTTGCTCAACATCAACCATATTCAAATGACTAATTCATTAGTAAAATCGCTTGATATATTAATATATATATATATATATATATATATATATATATATATATATATATATATATATATATATATATATATATATATATATATATATATATATGTGTGTATAATTATTAGCAATAACAGGCTTGGTGAATCTCAAAAAACTCGATTTTATTAAAAAGTTGACGTTTCGCCACGACATTCGTGGCTTTATCTTTATACCAATATTCCAAATTCTGTGGTTCCAATAATAATTAATGACAAATAGAATATTATCAAAAATTATACAAATATTCCTAAAACCGATTTTATAGAAGCAATTCAATTTGTACTTGGTACAAACTATTTTCAATATGAAAATAACTTCTACCAACAAATTGATGGTGTGGCAATGGGAAGTCCTATTTCCAGTGTTAAAGCTCAATTAGTTTTAGAATATTTAGAAAAAAATGTATCAAATAATTCGAATGAACGAATTATAACTTTCAAAAGGTATGTTGATGATTGCCTTATGATAACATCAGAAGATTTTATTGATGATTAAAAAATTCAACGATTTTAATACAAAATTACAATTTACTCTAGAAAAAGAAACAAACAATACATTAAATTTTCATGATATTACTCTCTTACACAAAAACAATGAAATTATCACAAAATGGAAAAGTTTTGATAAATCCACGAATGTCGTGGCGAAACGTCAACTTTTTAATAAAATCGAGTTTGTTGAGATTCACCAAGCCTGATATTGCTAATAATTATCAAAAAGTTAAAAATAGTTCACATGCAACAACAATTCAAATATATATATATATATATATATATATATATATATATATATATATATATATATATATATATATATATATATATATATATATATATATATATATATATATATATAAGGAAAATTTTTTTATCTACCGTTTTATTGAATTTATAAAAGAAAAGTTTATCGGGAGAGGGGTCAAATACCAAGATTTATATCCTTAGTCTTTATTCCTCGATATTTCGTCCGTTTTTTGTGGACTTTTTCAAGACATCTATAAAAGAAAATCAAAAAATTACAAAACTGGAACGGTGAACAGTTACAAAATACTTACAGACATGGAATGTGGTCAAGATTTAAAATTAAGTAACATTATAAATAATAACAACACGAACTACAAAGAGAAACATTCAGCTAGCATAATATAAGAGACAGTGTGAAATGAACAGAAAACAAACAAACATGTGGTCTTCATATTAACCATTGAGACGGTGCAATATATTACAGTAAATACTACTTAAATTATCTGTGTCGGTCCTGAAATTGATGGCATTTTTATTAGCGCGAATGTGATACATTTCTAAGAACAAACGACATCTATATTTTTCTTCACGTTCTAAGAACTTCACCCTGTTCCACTCAAAACTGTGCCAAGTGTCTACGCAATGCTTGGTTGCTGCGCATGATAACTTTTTAATGCGTACATCACTACGATGTTGAGTTACTCGATTTTTCAACCATTGTTTGGTCTGACCAATGTATACCCCAGAGCAATCTATACAAGGTATTTTGTAGACAACACTGCTGTTGAGTTGAACTGGTGTTGCATCTTTTATTCTGGAGAATACATCGGAAATCTTCACAGGGTTGTACTTAGCCAATTTAATATTGCAATATTTTCCAAAAATGGAAACTACTGAGTTAGTTAGTCCTTGTATATATGGAATTTTCTTGTAATTAAATTCAACAGTAGTATCCTCAGTGGGACCATCATAAAATTGAGGGTTGTAAATAAGTTTATGAAGAACATGTCTTGGGTATAAATATATATATAAATATATATATATATATATATATATATATATATATATATATATATATATATATATATATATATTTATATATTCGTGATAATGAAATGATCATTTCGGCCTAGAAAATTACCTTCTACAGTCGTTTTTTGATTGAAATTTCGACCGTACGCACCTCCATATTTCCAAAGCTATTATATGAAATGGCGAAGGCGCCGGAGTTGAAATAATTTTTTCGCAATATATTTTATGCTCTACCATGCACGTAATATGTTTTAAAATATTTTCATTCGCATATTAATCAATTTGTTTTTGTCGCGTTTTATAGTTATGAAGGTATGGGGATGCATGCCCTCAGTTCGAGGACTTCTTGCCTTGTGCAATTGGTGGCACCAGTTAAGAATCATCAAGGTGTTCAACTTTGAAAGTAGTTTCTCTTTTACAACGTAACTTTCGCCACTTTCGTTTATTTATGGTTTATTTCGCGTGTAATTTAATTCGAATTAATGAAGTTTTTTAATTAGTAGCGCTTCTAACGCGCAATTTTCCACTGAATTAAGTGGGTACTTGAGGTTCAACTCGACGGTTTCATCCACCGGGACCAATATAATGGAAATATACAACTTCATCCATGACTAGTGTTCGTGATCTGGTTGAGTGAGAAAATTGTTTCGTAAGTGGATAATTGAGAAATGGGTGCCGTTATTGAATTTCTGGGTAATGAGCTTGAGTGGGCTATTCGCGAATACCTTCCGACAATATTGCGGTTCTATCCGCCTTCACCTCAATTTCTGCTCTTATATTTCACAGTGGTTAAGCTGAAATTTTGTGAATTATACCCAAGTTTCGAAGAATTCGTTATTCCAGATCCTCTTCACGAATAATTGGAGTACAAATAACACTTAAATCTAAGATGGCCCGAAAATTCCTCCTAGTGTGCCTAATTGAAGAAATTTATGTGTTTATGCTTGTTTATGATGGTAGGAATATTTAAAATTTTCAGATTTACGAAAAAATGAGAATAGATATTTTCCACCTCTAAATTATCATTGATACCTACTTATTTTTTATTTTGAATATTTTGATTCAAGTCGACTATCTTACATATGTGTGTATATATATATATATATATATATATATATATATATATATTCATATATATATATATATATATATATATATATAATATATATATATATATATATATATAATATATATATATATATATATTATATATATATATATATATATATATATTATATATATATATATATATATATATATATTATATATAATATATATATATATATATATATATATATATATATATATATATATATAAAGCTATGAGAAAACTCGTTGGGTACGCAGCATGCAGGAAGTATACTCTTACAACACTTTTTCCAATATTTCGACAATGTTTATTGTCATCATCAGGGAATGCTACAATATTATTACAAAGTGAAACTAGGACAAATAGTGGAAAAAACACCAATTAACTTACAGTGTCCATGAGATTGTATGCATAGATCTTAAAATAAAATTAATCTTGACGTTAACAACAAAAGTGGACATGTTCAGAACAAAGTCAGTGAGAGTAACTTATATATGCCATCATCACCAAATTTGAACAATTAAAGGCAGAAACAAAACAGTCACATTAAAATTCAAATTATTGTAAAATTATTATTAAACCCTACATCATACCGGTATTCACATCGTCGGCATGGAAAGTGAAATGAAATTTAAAAAAAATATAACCAAAAAATGAGGCTAAAGTGAGAACATAGAAGAGGTGAACCACGCTAAGGACCGAGTTCTCTTACTCTTAGAGCATCAGAGCACAGAAGAGATATCACATCGCTAGTATGTCATCTTCCACCAAAAAGGGAAGACACTCCGAATGTTGAAATTATTAAATTAAACAAAATTGAAAGATACATGAAACTTATTATGACGAAAAACGTTATATAAAATTTAGGAAACCATAAAGAGAGGCTAATTATAAAGAGGGTCAACACTGTCTATAATACTAGAGACAACAATAAACTGGAAAAGTGAGACCTAAAATTAAAATTCTAAATTGAATCAATCAATAGACAAGGAGTTTGAAACTCTTACATTGTGGGGATATTGATCCAAGTGCAATAAGAATGAATATATTTCACTTAAATGTTTGATATCAGTCTTTTTGTTAACACATTGTTCATTTCGCAGTCATCCTCGTGTGGTAACAAAAAGACTGATATCAAACATTTAAGTGAAATATATTCATTCTTATTGCACTTGGATCAATATCCCCACAATGTAAGAGTTTCAAACTCCTTGTCTATTGATTGATTTAATTTAGAATTTTAATTTTAGGTCTCACTTTTCCAGTTTATTGTTGTCTCTAGTATTATAGACAGTGTTGACCCTCTTTATAATTAGCCTCTCTTTATGGTTTCCTAAATTTTATATAACGTTTTTCGTCATAATAAGTTTCATGTATCTTTCAATTTCGTTTAATTTAATAATTTCAACATTCGGAGTGTCTTCCCTTTTTGGTGGAAGATGACATACTAGCGATGTGATATCTCTTCTGTGCTCTGATGCTCTAAGAGTAAGAGAACTCGGTCCTTAGCGTGGTTCACCTCTTCTATGTTCTCACTTTAGCCTCACTTTTTGGTTATATTTTTTTTTAATTTCATTTCACTTTCCATGCCGACGATGTGAATACCGGTATGATGTAGTGTTTAATAATAATTTTACAATAATTTGAATTTTAATGTGACTGTTTTGTTTCTGCCTTTAATTGTTCAAATTTGGTGATGATGGCATATGTAAGTTACTCTCACTGACTTTGTTCTGAACATGTGCACTTTTGTTGTTAACGTCAAGATTAATTTTATTTTAAGATCTATGCATACAATCTCATGGACACTGTAAGTTAATTGGTGTTTTTTCCACTATTTGTCCTAGTTTCACTTTGTAATAATATTGTAGCATTCCCTGATGATGACAATAAACATTGTCGAAATATTGGAAAAAGTGTTGTAAGAGTATACTTCCTGCATGCTGCGTACCCAACGAGTTTTCTCATAGCTTTATCCTAACTGGTCAGCAAAGACTTCCCCTCTCTTAAATATATATATATATATATATATATATATATATATATATATATATATATACATAAATATATATACAGGGTGTCGCACCGGGAATTGAATCGATCGATATAGAACAAAGTACAGATCAGAAAATTTAGATGATTACTAATGTCGGTGTGGCCAATCCAACCAAAATAATTACAAGTAGCTGGCACTTCCGCTTATACCGGAAGTCGATACCAACTTGCTTATTTCAAATGGAACATTCTATATATTTCAGGGTTTTCGAAAAGAGCATAAAATTCTGTGTCGTAAATGTGAATTATACCTTATGCCTAAACCTAGCCGTTTCAGAGATATTTGACATTTTATAGAAAATTTGACAGGTGCAACAGTTTACCAGAACCGGTATAACTTTCTTCCTGTAAAAGATACTCATTTGCTTCTTGTCACATGAAAAGAACACAAGAAGAACTACGTTCTACAACTGAAATTAATTCAATAATATCATACCCAGTGTTCCGTTTTTTGCGTAACATTTCGTCAACTTCAAACCGCGAAAACTTGTTTAGGTCAAATGGAACACCCTATATTTTTTTACGTCAAGTTGTGTAAAATTGAATTCCCTTTGTTCTGGTAATAGCATTTTGGGAGTTAAGGTTACAACTTTTTGGATTATTTGTGATTTTATTAGAAATTCATGAATTGTTGTGATCATTTCATCAAATTAGCCATGATTAGAAACAATCAGTCATTATCTTATGTCAAAAAATGCCAGCACGATCATATTATACCCACGAAGACTTTTTAAATTTATTCGTTATTTATGGAGAATGTAATAAAGTAATATCAAGAACTTGCAGCACATTTGCTACTCGATATCCAGAAAGACAGAAACCGACACCAAACACTGTAAAACGCATACTGGAAAATTTTGAAAATTATGGCTCTGTCAAGGCAAAAATTCAAAGAAGAAAGCCTATTGTTGATGACGAAAACATAGAAATAGTCATTCTGGGATATTTTCATGCATTTCCAAGGCTGTCATTAAGACAAGCTGCTCTAGAATCGGGACTATGCAAGGATTCAATTCACAGAATCTTATTAAAACATAAGTTTCATCCATTTTTATTCCATATGGTTCTAAGATTAAAGGAAAGAGATTTCCTAAGAAGACAGAATTTTTGTGAGTTTATTCTAATAAGGTCTGAGAGTGACGATTCTTATTTAGGAAATATTATATGGACAGATGAAGCCAAATTTACCAAAAATGGACTTTTTAATAGACACAATTCGCATTATTGGAGTGACTCAAATCCCCATATGTTCAGAGAGCGAAACTTTCAGAAAAATTGGCAGTTCAATGTTAACTGTGCCATAAGAAATGATGGAGTGGTGGTATTAGTATTTTATCAGGAAAATTTAAACGGTAAATTAAATTTTCTCTTCTGCTAATTAAGGTTAGGTGAATTTTTGTTTTTCTTTAGGTGAAAGATATCTGAATATCTTACAAAATTTGAATAATAACTATTTAGAAAATTTGCCTCTCGCCGAAAATAGAAACATTTTTTATCAGCACGACGGAGCTCCCGCACATAACGCATAATATTTAATTAATAATTATTTACAGGACATTTTTCATGATCAATTGATTGCCAATAATGGACCTTTCTCATGGCCTCTTCGCTCGCCCTATTTATCAGTTCTGGATTATTTTATTTGGGGAACTATTAAAAATAAAGTTTATGAGAGTCCATTAACAACTATTGAAGATTGTATGCAGAGAGTAAGAAAAGCCTTTCAAAACATATCACATGATTCAATTAGAAGAGCTGCCCATGAGGAACTAATCCGAAGGTGCGAAAAATGTGTCGAGGTTCGAGGGCGGAATTTTGAGCATTTATTGAATTAAAATGAAATGATATATAAATGAAAATCGAATTTGAAAATTGTGTCAATCATGCTTTCTTTGAATCTATTCTGCAATACGGTATCTTAACATGGGGTAGTAGCTATCAAAATACAATCAATCCATTGGATATTTTGCAGAAAAGGGCTAAAAACTTATGCTACAGGTATCCTTCTCAACTATTGTGCCAAGATCTCCATGTACTTCCATTGAGGAAACTGTATGCATACAAAGTCCTCTTGAATATTTCCAAAGATCGAAATTTAATACAGTCTGTTAGCATGGAAAAATATAACACTAGACAGATTTCGCAATTCATAGCAGAGATTCCGAAAAGGTGCAAAAGAATAACTCAGAAATGTATTTCCTATGTAGCGCCCAAAATTTTCAACTTACTCCCTTCAAACATAGAAACAGAAAATTTCAAAAATGCACGCTTCAAAAAAGAATGCAAGAAATGGCTTTTCACAGTCGATATTACGATATTAAACAGAGTATTTGATATTCAATCTGCAACATATCTCAGTACACATTAAGTAGGAAACTCAAAATTAGATCCAACATTATTATTATATGTAATACTGTAAAACATTCTTATAATTTATTGATGTCATTTCAACCTATATGTAGTATAGCATAGATTCTGTTCAAACCAAACATTATATTCTCACATTGTTTTGTAAACCTTCATAATATTTCTCGTAGATTAACTTTTTTCTTTTTCTCTTTTTTTGTTTCTTTTGCTCGCTTTCATGTTTGGAAAAATCAGCATATGTTCATTTATATTATAGCATTTTTGTTTATACAAATTCTTGTTCGCCTGTAGGGAAGTGTAGTCACACGCTGGCATATTAATGCCTTAGTGACAATCTTTTCTTTATTCGTTATTTGGAAAATATTTAATGTATTATTCAACATGTACTGTATACTTGTACCTTTGTTCTAAAGAAAGATTTCTGAATAAAGAATCATTCATTCATTCATTCATTTCAAATTGATCTTATCTCTGCTATTTTAGTTCATGCCATATCTTCGATTCGATTAATACGAATGTTACAGTGTTAGTGTTATTTTCCGTTTTTCTGAATATCGAGTAGCAAATGTGCTGCAAGTTCTTGATATTACTTTATTACATTCTCCATAAATGATAAACAAATTTGACAAGTCTTCGTGGGTATAATTTAAACGTGTTGGCATTTTTTGACATAAGATAATGACTGATTGTTTCTAATCATGGCTATTTTGATGAAATGATTACAACTATTCATGAATTTCTAATAAAATCACAAATATTTCAAAAAGTTGTAACCTTAACCCCAACAATGCTTATATCAGAACAAAGGAAATTCAATTCTACACAACTTGACGTGAAAAAATACAGGGTGTTCCATTCGACCTAAACAAGTTTTCGCGGTTCGAAGTTGACAAAATGTAACACGAAAAACGGAACACTCAGTATGATATTATTGAATTAATTTCAGTTGTAGAACGTAGTTCTTCTTGTGTTCTTTTCATGTGACAAGAAACAAATGTGTATCTTCTACAGGAAGAAAGTTATACCGGTTCTTGTAAACTGTTGCACCTGTCAAATTTTTTATAAAATGTCAAATATCTCTGAAACGGCTAGGTTTAGGCTTAAGGTATGTTTCACATTTTCGCCTCAGAATTTTATGCTCTTTTCGAAAACCCTAAAATATATAGGGTGTTCCATTTGCAAGTTGGTATCGACTTCCAGTATAAGCGGAAGTGCCAGCTGCTTGTAAATATTTTGGTTGGATTGGCCACACCGACATTAGTAATCATCTAAATTTTAAAAATTTTCTTATCCGTACTTTGTTCTATATCGATAGAATCAGTTCCCTATAAATTCGAATGATTATATATGAAATAGTCCAAATGGGATATCTTCATTTCAGTTCGAGCTGAGATGCATAAGGACGATAATAATTTCTAATTCAATTTTATTTAAAGTGTAAAAATGATATTTTATATATTGAGAAATAATGTTGTATGGATATAGTCCGTGATAATTAGCGTATAGGCATCACTAACGAACGAATCTCGACAGCGTTCTAGCGACTCCTTCCGCCGTATTGGCTAGGGAGCGTGGCTTTGTCTGTATCCCGCAGACCCGATCTGAAAAGCCTCTTATCTGAGTCCTTCTGACCACTTAAACTCATCACAAGCACGTCCCGCCTAAATTAATTCATAAATTATTACAGGTCTCCAGATCGCATCGAATCACGATGTCATATCAGAGAAACCTTTGAAATAATCACCTGTATAAGTCCATTATCCAGAGGCGTAGATGGCATTGAATAATTTACTCATTCAGTTATTGATTCAGATGGTGCTGATAATTCTTACATTACTTACGTTACTTAGTACGTTACTCTATAGAACGTTTCGTTGAATTGATATATATATATATATATATATATATATATATATATATATATATATATATATATTTAAATATATATATATATAATATATATATATATATATATATATATATATATATATATATATATATATATATATATTTATATATATATATATTTATATATATATATATATATATATATATATATATATATATATATATAATTATATACAGAGTGTCCCAACACAGAACGAAAAACGTACGTGAATATAATGAATAAAACCATTGTGATAATGTATTCGGACATCAATTTTCAACCGATGCTCGAGTTCATTGAATCAATGTATTATTATTGATGTTCAAGTGATTATATCAATCCCCGAGAGGCATTAATTTCATCACCTGGATTTCAGAACAAAGTACATTCTACTAATGACCACTGTGTATCAGTCAATCAACATCCAGCATGATATTAATGTTTTATGTACATCAACCGATCAACTGCAGTCATTGAATTAAGGAACTCAGGACATTGACTCAATCTCCGATACATTAATTCTAAGCGCACAATGACTTTCGAACATCGTTCAATGTTCGTATGTTCGTATGTAATATAATGTAAAAACACATCGATCTGAGCCTACAGGTTGCACCTTTTGTTTTCATAAATAAAATAGACTAGACTTATATATATATATATATATATATATATATATATATATATATATATATATATATATATAAATATATATATATATATATATATATATATATATATATATATATATATATAATATATATATATATATATATATATATATATATATATATATATATATATATATATATATATATATATAGTGACAGGTATATAATTGCAAATAGGGAAAAAATGTCTATATATTATTGCTAATGATGCTCCAAGCAATTATGATGGCACTGTCGAACGAGTTCGTTCCAAAGATAACTACAAACAGACACAAAAGATTCATTGAATTGGAATAATACAATTTATTCTTCAAATATTGACATAAGAGATGTGTTTTACTGTATACAATTCCTGGATTTAGGTTTAAAAAAAAGTATTCAATAAACGACCAAAACATAATACTTTCTGGAGAAAAACTTAAATTGGAAACATAAATAATATTTGAACAACTATTAACAGCTCTTATAACATTGAAAATCTTATATCTAATTCCATCGAAGTATGTATACTCTCCTTGAATTTTTGTTATGTCTTCACCAATTGCGAACACAAAAGATAGAATTGAAGTTTTCTTCGAATTCAAAAAGTATATCCATTCTTCAATTTCTTGTGGTGTTTTTGCAAGATATAAAAATGAGTGCTGTAAGTGAAAATTTTTTGTTATGCATTTTTCCAGTAATATCTTCCTTCACAACTTTGTGGGTGGCTGCCTCATCTCGCCCATCTGGAAATAAAAATATATTAGGGTCTAAAATGAAAAAGGTGAATTCCAGATTTTAGAAAACTGATTTTCTTTTTCATTGGGACTCTACTTTGTAATGAAATAAGTATGTTATGAACTTTAAATCTGATGTTCACGAAATATGTATCAAATTATTCTGAAGCTGTCATTTGATTTCATAACAAATGAAAAAAGTGTTCTCTTTCAACCCTGTGACTAAAACAACCATCTGACATAGAATAATAATATCAAGCTCTTTTTGAACTACTAACATTAGCATCACGGGGTGAACACCATTCACTGAAATATACAATCTACACAAGCAGATAATTACTTTCCTCGATATTTTCGATTTCCAATGGGCCTAGTAAAAACTCAATCACCTTGTCTTTGACATTGCTATTGAACAGAAATGCAATGATTTTGGCACTTCGTTTTCACAGTTTATGAGAAAAAAATTATCATTTTCGTTCTTCATGGTTGAGTCCATATCAATCTAGAAGTAAAGTTATAATAGTTAGTTGCAACTATAGCTATATTATATTGAATATTATAGGTGATACATGAAATTATACAAGATTTAATTAAAAATCATGAAAAATATACTAGTTGACCATGGACAATTTATATATTACATAAAGAGAACAAGGAAAATTCTTCAATAATTTAAAAAAAAAAACATACCTACGCCATAGTTGCAAAGTAGACATCTTATGTCAGAAAGTTTGTATTCTAGCGACGGGTTTCTGCATTTTCGAGCTCTGCGGTGAATTGTTGGTTTCCAATATCTTTGGTGGAGGGCGCTCTGGGTTGTTATACAGATAGTTGTCCGACCATGATTTATATTGGGGAAAAGTAAATACTGAATATATATGAAGGTGCTTGGAATATTTCGATTTCTACTTCAGATCCAGATCACACTTACAAGTATGGTCGCAACCTGCAATAAATGATTATTTTTCAAGATGATGTTGAAATAGTGTAGACCGTCAAATTTTAGTAAATAGTAGATTTTTTATAAATACAATTTTCTTTTCAGTAATTTACTGAATTTACAAGGGAATTTAGCAAAACAATGTAGGAGCAAGTTCCATTATTGAGCATATCTATTTCTTATAGCAAAATTCATAGTAGTTCGCGAAATAATATAAAAATTGTTCAAACTACAATATATTTATATATTTTCACTATAAGTGCTCGAAACACGCCATGTTTTTCATTCTTTCGTCTCTTTCAACACTGTTCAGTGTAACTACTTATTTTTTTGAGATTGTATTCTGGCAAAAAATATTTTCGTAACTTTTATTCAAATGTTATAAGAAACTAACAAGATTCAAAAAATACAGTTACTGTACTTACCACCTTCTAAAGATACTGCTTCCACAAAAATTTACTTATACACAAATAACACTTCACCGTTTAGCTGTTAGCGTTAGATAGATAGATACTCGTATAGCGAATTAGGCGGAAATTTGGCATATTTACGTTGAGACGGTGGGGGTGCAGCCAGAAATTCATCAATCCATGATTCTTTGAGCATTGTCCCAATGCTCTCGGAGATTGACCGAATGACCGAAATACATTAAGTGATAAACGCGGTGCATTGCTATGATGAACTATACATAGGTTAATGTTTTCAATCATTAATGTTATGCCTATTGAACATAGCTTTATTAAAAGAGGGATTATGACAATGTGTCATGATGATTAAAGGTACATAGTATTGATCACTATGTAGTCATTATCTTGATGTATTTTTCACATTGCTCTGATGTAAATAACATTATAAAGATGACTTTTTTCATTAGATTAATGATTCAATTACATTATCATAATGACATAGATTTCATTATAACAACAATATCGTTGATTGATCAATCACAGAAATTCATTATTATCAATAAATCTTTGACATTGTCCTGATGATGATGATAATGAATATGCGGTCAATCATTGGCAGTGATTGATATCAGGCTCATTATTATTTTCTGTGAAGTTTGAGTGCCTATTAGACGTTTCTGGAGAACTGGACATATTGGAAATCTGAAAATAGGGATTATGATGTTGCTCGAGATTCCCTACATAGCTAAAATATTTTAGGAGCTCAAGCACTTCCTGTTATACAGGGAGTGAAAATAAATTTATGAAAAATTTTTTTTTCAAGTTTTTCGTTCCTGATATGATCAAGTATTCAATTCTGCGTACCTGATTAGGCTGGAGTGTAGAAAGCCACCATGTATCAACAAGCTCCAACCCAAATTTCGATATCATAGTATTTTTCAACTTGAAGATATCAGCGTTTCTGAAGGTCTTGATTTCCGAAGAAAAAAAATTAAAATAATTTTTATTTCGAAAACGGTAACATATAGGTATAGGAAATTATCATGAAAAGTTATTGGGAAATTATTAGAGATTCTAAAAATAATATTATATATAGGCTATTCCATTTTAAAAATTAAAGTTGCTACTTCTTTCTAATAGAAGTAACAACACCGCATTACCAAAAATATTTAAGCTGGATAGAGAATGTCCAACTATGACCTCCATTAAAGTTTCAAATACGCCTAATGTGCCATCCACCGTGAATCACCCTATATATATATATATATATATATATATATATATATATATATATATATATATATATATATATATATATATATATATATATATATATAATTTTATATATATATATATATATATATTTATATAAATATATAATATATATATATATATATATATATATATATATATATATATATAGAATATATATATATATATATATAGATATATATATATATATATATATATATATATATATATATATAAAACAGCTGATAAATTGTGAGGATGCAGTCAAAGTACTGGGCTGTTCTAAAGAAGGCTCTGTGTTATTATGTCAACGTTTCGAAAATCCTTTATTTTCTTTATCAAGACATCTACAAAAAAGGTTTACAATGCACAATTTTTTAAAAAACAATTAGGTTAAAGACATTACTCACTTAACTTGAGGTTAGTAGTGAAAAGTCAACATCAACAATACACCTAAAAGTCATCCCTACTGAAGTGGATAACATCCATTAGTAGTTTTAATCACTTATAAAATCAATTCATTGTAAAATTTCAAAATTGTTATAATATTTTCTTTCGGCAGACAAATTGCGGAAGGCATGCTTGTCTGTGAGAAGATTCAACCACAGAGTGAGAGGAAACAAAATGAAAAATGAAAATTGACATCTCAAAGAAACAGGGTTACCAAGAGTCACACCAAAAACATGACCAACACAACTCGTTTGAAAGAAACTGACATCTGGTGCAACGCTACTAACTACAACTACTGTAATACTACTGAGGTGATGCCCCCAACCTAGATTCAAAATTAACTGTTGTTTAGGGAAACTGGGGGGTTAAGTTCCAATTTCAAAATGTAATTATAAATATTACTCAGGTTGTTTAAATCAGTTTTCTTGTTCATACTGTTGGCGTCCCTCCCGATAAAAAACACATCTCCTTGAAAAGTCTTTTTTGTAAATTATTCTCAGTACATAGTACTTCTACTTGATTATAGTCCCTTAAATGGTTATTTTTAATTACATGTTCCGCAAGTGCACAGGTTGCCTTTTTTGTATTGCAATCACTTTTATGCGACGTTAAGCGTCCGGATAAAATTCTTGAAGTTTGCCCAATGTATGTCATGTCACATGTCTGACAAGGAATCCTATATACTACGTTGGATCTTTCTAATGTTTTTAAAGGTGTTTTAGTTTTGGAAAACAGACTACCATTAGTGGTGACGATTCGTTGAGCGAATTTAACATTTTCATTCTTAAAAACACTTAGAAGTTTGGGTGTCAACGACTGAAGATATGGTAAAGAGTTGAAAAAAGAAATCATATTGGGTGCTACCTCCCCACCTTGTGAACCATTTATATTATCATTATTTAAGTTATTAAAATTGAAATTGTTGTTTGAAGAAACATTGATGTTTCTTTGATGACTACTGGTAGTCTGTTTTCCAAAACTAAAACACCTTTAAAAACATTAGAAAGATCCAACGTAGTATATAGGATTCCTTGTCAGACATGTGACATGACATACATTGGGCAAACTTCAAGAATTTTATCCGGACGCTCAACGTCGCATAAAAGTGATTGCAATACAAAAAAGGCAACCTGTGCACTTGCGGAACATGTAATTAAAAATAAACATTTAATGGACTATAATCAAGTAGAAGTACTATGTACTGAGAATAATTTACAAAAAAGACTTTTCAAGGAGATGTGTTTTTTATCGGGAGGGACGCCAACAGTATG
>JARQZK010000298.1:12500-31789 GCA_030704885.1 Cynegetis impunctata | reverse complement strand
AGTCTTTTTTTTTTTAGCTACATACAATCTCCAGATAGCCCCAAACTGCAGAATTTGATACAATATCTTTTTCATAATGAATTTCCACTTATTTTTCCACTCATGCTACCCCACCCACATCACTCTCTAGTCCAATGTTTAAAAATAACATTTTTGACTGGATTAAAGCTAATATGATCGTTATTTATATAAATATATATATATATATATATATATATATATATATATATATATATATATATATATATATATATATATATATATATTATATATATATATATATATATATATAATATATATATATATATATATATATATATATATATATATACATATATATATATATGTTCCTTTCAACATACATTATATAATATAATTTATTAATTACGATAGAAGGTATTTACGTTTACTGCATTTCATTCATTTCAAGATTTGTGGCAACGCTGCGGAGGCATGGAAAGGTATATTCTCAACGTTCATTATGCCTGCCACAGAAAAGCAAACAACGCTGCAAATACTCCGAATGAATACTTCATTGCAATAGAAAAGCAAAACACATGTTAATGGCAACACCGATAGGGACCCAGTCTCATACAATGTCGTCCAATCACAACTATAGAATTTCGCGTGACATTGAGTGAATTCGTTGGAAAGCATTAATTGAATCGTAGTGTGATCGTAGTTACTAATAGCCGACGTGTTTACTTATATAGCTCGCGTATTGTTTTAAAATGAGTTTGGTTACTGAAGTTAATTTCAAAAATTTCAATGGTGACTTAGTGGAATACTTGTTATCCCATAACTTTAGTGCACTAAGTTATGAGGATAAAGTTTTGATAAAAACATTGCGACCTATCCCTGAATTAAACAATTTGGTACAGCGTAACAGACAACAAAACCGCGGTTTTAATACAAGGAATTATGAGAGACATCCTTGCCTAACCGGATCACAGGTAAAAAATAAATTATTTTGTTGGCAGTGTTTACTTTTTACTAGTGAAAATGTCTCTGTTTGGGGCCGCTTAGGATTTGAGGATTTAATTCTATACCTAGTTGAAAGTGAGGAATTTTTCACCGATAAAGTAACTTTAAATACAGCACGCGGATTAATATCTTACTTACAAGATAAGGAATTTATATATTTTTTAAACATCTTTAAATTAATTTTTGAACAAACAGAAATAGTTTTTCAAATCTTACAGCACAAGTTTTCAGATGTAATTTGCTCACGAAATCGGCTCAAGTTTCTTTTGGAAAAAATTTCAGAATTTCGTGCAGAAGTTTATTTTAAAAAACTATTTTCTGTATTTCAAACTACTGATGATACAACTCAATTTAGCCCAAAACGAAAGAAATTCAGTTACGCAGATATGGAGCTCCACTATAAGCAAATATTTTATGAAATTTTGGATACTATTATTTTCCAGATAACCTTTTGGAAAATTTATGTCAAAAATACACTTTTTTTGATAAGGTGGCCATAAAAAGTGAACTGTGTGTTGTTTATAATGACAATGAAATTTTGGGGCAAAATGAAAATCATGTGGGGACTATTAAATACCTTTTTGATAATGATTTGAATCAAGATTTACCCCAAGTTTATAAACTCTTATGTCTAATTGTTTCTATCTTAGTGACATCGGCTTCCGTAGAGCGCTCGTTTTCCACTCTTAAGAGAATTAAAACTTATTCACGAAATTCAATGAGCCAGGATTGTTTGAAAAATATTAGTTTGTTGTCTATTGAAAAGGAATTGGTAAAACTTTTGGCGATCATTTTGCTAATGTTAAAGATCGCAGAATCCCGCTAATCTTCAAAAATATATAATAACTTTTTATTTGCTCTCACCAGCTGTTAACAAATTCGTTAAGTAGGTAGGTACCTATTTTGTGAAAGAAAAAAAATGTGATGAATAGATGAATTGATTAATTGGCTGAGAAGAGTTTTTGTGAATATTGTAAATAGGAGCTGTAGGTCTCAAGGTAGACACTCGAAAGTGAAAACAAATTAATAGCTTAGGGTGCTTGTTTTACTTTGATTTTCTTTAAATTATAAGGCGGTTGACCTTGAAATCCTAAAAATTTTCGCCTATGATGTATTTTTTAACACCTCTTGTAGCCTCCTCAAACCAAAACCAAAACCTCACGAACCGCCACTGATATATATATATATATATATATATATATATATATATATATATATATATATATATATATATATATATATATACAGGGTGATTTACTACGTAGGCCATGCATTTTAGACTTTTTTCAACTTACTGTTCAATTATAAACTTGAAATTTGGTGAGCTGTCCTAATCGGTTATGACCGTTCTACCTAAAATATTCTTAGTTAGTACCAACTTTCTTATTTTGAATGGAAACCTAATATTTTTTAACATTGTTCGATTTGCCTTCAGATTATGAGTTTGAACAACCCAAGTTATGTTATTTGATTTGTTACAGTTTTTGATATATTTCCATGTGTATCTCGTAAACAGTTCGAGATTAAAAAACCAAATTGATGGAGCATTTAGCAGGCAATTTAGGCTAACACCTGACGTCCCATCGATGATCCTATTTTGTACCATATGGACGCAGGCAAATTTCAAATATTGCATTCAAAAATTGTCATAAACTCATTTTTCTCAAATGGCACCTACCTACTATATTTTTTGAAACCATTCAAAAGAAAATTGAATTAAAAAAAAAACCATTGATTATGTCCCCCTTAAATATTTATTTTATTTTAATTTTAGTAGTATTATTTATCATTAAAATAAACATATAATTAAGTAATTTGTGAATATTTCAAGTGCCTACCTGTTACTTTTTATTGATATCGACCAAAAATAGGCAAAAAATTGAGTTTTTTGTATGGGAACCCCCCTTGAATATTTATTTTATTTCAAGTGCCTGCCTGTTACCATTATTGATATCGAGCAAAAATAGGCAAAAAATTGAGTTTTTTTTGTATGGAAGCCCCTCTTAAATATTTTTTTCATTTTAATTTTATTATTTATTATTAAAGTGATTATTTTTTGACGTTTCTTAAAACCAATGAAATGCTTCTTCATTTGTCAAAAGAGTAAGTTTTAACCAATGATGTCATTATTATAGTGGGAATAAATATTTTGTGATTATTCTCGGGAATAATCACTGTAGCTTCTATTTGCTTAGCAAGTGTCAGATAGTTGTCAAAATAATTACATAATTGTGTCAACGCGATATATAAAATGGATGAAAATCATCGGTTTAGTACCTTTTCTGATGCAGAAATGACAAAAAATATTTTGAATCAAAAAATAATCTAGTCAAATATAACTCACGAGTTCGATAAATTATAGAAAATAATTTGACAGATTTTGTTCAAACTTGTTGCCATTTGGAAATAGCCACTCGAGCCCTCCGGGCTCTCGTAACTATTGCCTGGCAACAAGTTTTGAAAAAATCTGTCAAATTATTTTCAATTTATTCTCACTCTCTTGTTATATTATTCCTGAAAATACAACTGAGTATTTTGTGTATATTTCAAGTGCCTATCTGTTACCATTTATTGATATCGAGCAAAAAATTGAGTTTTTTGTATGGGATCCCCCCTTGAATATTTATTTTATTTCAAGTGCCTGCCTGTTACCATTATTGATATCGAGCAAAAATAGGCAAAAAATGGAGTTTTTTTTGTATGGAAGCCCCCCTTAAATATTAATTTTATTTCAATTTTATTATTTATTATTAAAGTGATTATTTTTTGACGTATCTTAAAACCAATGAAATGCTTCTTTATTTGTCACAAAAGTAAGTTTTAACCAATGATGTCATTATTATAGTGGGAATAAATCTTTTGTGATTATTCTCGGGAATAATCACTGTAGCTTTTATTTGCTTAGCAAGAGTCAGATAGTTGTCAAAATAATTACCTAATTGTGTCAACGCGATATATAAAATGGATGAAAATCATCGGTTTAGTACCTTTTCTGATGCAGAAATAAAAAAAAATATTTTAGAAACTACTTCGAAAAACAATCTAATAAGTAATCAGTCTATATGGAGACAATTTAAGACCTTCGCCAAAGAAAGAAATTATATTCTGGATCAATCTACTACAACAGCTACTCTGGCATTGATTTTGAAAGATTGAGCTTATAACATGAAAAGAAAGGACGGAAATGATTATAAAGAAGCAGTAATAAAGACAATGTGGAATAAAACGGCAAAATTAGTTCAAGAACTTTACTTCAATAAGTATAACAGGTCATTTGATCCTTTCAATGATATAGAATTCAAAAATGCTCGAGATGCAAGAGATGCAAGAAGAAAAATTTCACAAAACATCCTGAAAAGCACAAACAAAGTTCGGTGGCACTTTCTAATACAGAATTGTTGAATCAAAAAATAATCTAGTCAAATATAACTCGCGAGTTCGATAAATTATAGAAAATAATTTGACAGATTTTGTTCAAACTTGTTGCCATTTGGAAATAGCCACTCGAGCCCTCCGGGCTCTCGTAACTATTGCCTGGCAACAAGTTTTGAAAAAATCTGTCAAATTATTTTCAATTTATTCTCACTCTCTTGTTATATTATTACTGAAAATAAAACTGAGTATTTTGTGTATATTTCAAGTGCCTACCTGTTGTCATTATTGACATAGAGCAAAAAACGGCAAAAAAATCTCGTTTGTTGTATGGGAGCCGCTCCCCTTAAATTTTTTTTTCATTTTGTTTTTAGTTTTTGTATTTATAGCGGCAATAGAAATACATAATTTGTGAGAATTTCAACTGTCTAGCTATCCCGGTTCTTGAGATACAGCCTGGAGGCAGACAGACGGACAGACGGACGGACTAATAGGGTTCCGTTTTTACCATTTGGGTACGGAACCCTGAAAATGAGTTACTTAAGCTTTCCCTGTACCTAACTTCAACTCCTATCGAGTTATTCAAGAAATTCCGAAATATTCCTTGCTTTTTGGAGTATGTCATGGAAATAAAAGGCAATTGATTCCTATAGGGAAAACATAATAAGCGATACGCCCCCTACCGGTGTCGAATATTACTAGAGCATGGGAGATAGATTGCTTTGTTTACATCTGTTTACGTGTATTTTATATGAAAAGTTGTTGAGTTTTAATTGAATTTTGGATCGTTTACAAACGTTCAGAAGAGATGAATCACTATTGTTGTGTATTCTATTGTTCATATTGGGCAAAAAAAAACCGAATATAGCTTACATACCTTTCCGAAAGCTGGACAATTCAAAGTAGCATTCCAAACAAAGTTGGGAAACAAGGAAATGATGGATAGAAGAAAGGTGTGGATTCATAAATTGAAGATTGAAAAAATGTCTGAACATAAGAGAATTGTTCTTTACAGTTTACTGAGAATAATTATTTTCCATGCAGTAAGTTTGTGGATTTTTCCATATAGAATTATACCAACTAATGATGTGCAATTTTCAGCTAACCGAAAACTTAGAGTTTTTGAAGTATAATGCTATTCCAACGAAAAATGTTCCACTTTTATCGGAATCTGAACCTGGGCCATCATCCAGAGATTCTAGATTATTGTATTTTCTTTCATGTAACAACCAGAGATACTATTAAAATAATAATAACAAATTATGTTTATTTGCACAACCAAAATAACAGTTTATCATAACATCAAGAATATGAAATAAATCTGGACTCTATAGCTAGGTAAAAACTAAAATAAAACTATAAAATAAATAGATGTTCTATCATACAGCCTTTTCATGAGGTATACATAGTTCCTTCAACCAATTGATTTATTCGTCCTCTACTTTATTTTATTATTGATTTTCAAGTTCAATGATAAAAACTCAGTGTAAATTTCAACTTGATGTAGGTAGGTTATCTACTGTTGAACAGAGATAAAATTGTCCTCAATCCAAACACAATATATCACAGGAAAATACAAAGTCCAAAAAAAATACAAATTACGACGATAAACGTTCGAAAACTCAAAACGAATTGAACGTAAATACCATTACAACCAATGTAAACAAACAGCTAATCTCCCACCTAGTACCGATATTAGCCGTTCCGGCGCTACGATCTTAATTTCGGACGCCTATTCAATTACACAAGATAAATTATTATTAATGAACAATAACAATATCGATAGCACTCTCAACAAAATTGTTCAATAAAGCCACCATTTTTGTTCAAAAATTCTATTATTCCACTTTCAATAGATTGCGTAGCATTCTGATTTCGTTGGAATCGAGACTGTCAAAAGTTTGTATTATTCTCTCAAATCATATGTACTTATTGTGAACTGGAGAAGTGACCAATTCTTTTACCCATTCACAGTCAGGGCCCCCGCTACCATATGTGCAGAGTGTGCAATGCACACGGGCGCCATTCTTTAAGAGCGCCAAAACCCAGGGTCCAAAATTCAAAAATTACAGAAAAATTTGCAAACAAAAAACAAAATAATTTTAAAATAAAAGTTGAGAAATTAAATAGGACAACATGCAACAGCAAAGTCTCGGAAAATACAGCTACTACAATAGCAATTTTTTATTTTTCTATTTTACCTAGCTATCAGCTATTATTTTTTATTTTGTAACGAAGTTACCTAGGTATTTTTCATCAGAAGTATCTGCATATTGCATATTTTTCATAATGTCTGAGTATTAATAGAAAGTAGTACTATAGTAGTATATATATATATATATATATATATATATATATATATATATATATATATATATACCGGGTGTCCACGGAAGGTGGCTCGCCCCTATAACTTTTTTGTTTACGGAGATAATGAAATGCAATTTAGAGGATCTGTTTAATGCATAAAATTGCATTTTATGAAATGACATAAACTTTAGATTTTCAAATAGGACACCTGGTATATTTTAAATTTTTTTGTCTCCATATGACATTTAGAATACAACCATGTATCATTTGTTACTTTTTGTAACCTTTTTTTTATTTTTTTTCGAAATAAATTTTTATTCTAGAGGGCTATATGGATGCGTTCAAATAACTAATATGGGTCCTAAAATGTTTGTTAAAATACAACTTTACTGTTTTCGATCAAAATGGTTCAGCTATGTGATTTTTAATTTTGAAACTATTATTACTATTTTTTTTCAAATGGCAACATGGTGGCTCGTCGGGTTAATAAAAAAGATAATTTCATTACGATTAATTTGATACCGCACTCTAGGTATTAGGCTCAAAGAAAACTTTCAAGAAAAACCTTTAATCCCATAACCTTAGAACTTTCTTCCAATGAAGAATCTTATTGATATTAAAATAACATTTGAAATCATCGAGTAGCCTGTGACCAACACAACTGAAACAAAATAAGTCCGAAGCCACGCCCACAAATCTACGTCCCAGGGCGGTAAACCAACAACACCGAGAATATAAATTATATTCTCGGTGTTGTTGGGTAAACGCATCTATAGCCCTCTAGAATAAATATTTATTTCTAAAAAACAAATGAAACAACGGTTACAAAAAGTAACAAATGATACATGGTTCCATTCTAATTGTCATACGAAGACAAAAAAACAGAAAATATACCAGGTGTCCCATTTAAAAACCGAAAGTTTATGTCACTTCCGGTGAAACCGAAAGTTGCATGAAGTTGAGTTACTTGTTAAAAAATGCAGTTTTATGCATTAAACAGATCCTCTAATTTTCATTTCATTATCTCCATAAACAAAAAAGTTATAGGGGCGAGCCACCTTCTGTGGACACCCGGTATATGTAGACATTAGGCAATATTTCTGTTATTTGTTCCTAAAAATGATGTGATTTTCAGTTTAGGGTTATTTTCTAGTATTTATCAACAACGTCAGTACCTAAATGCTTTACATTTGAGTATGATCAAGAATTTATTTTAATTTATTTTGTTATGATTTTATTCTGTTTGTTTAATTTTGATATTTTAGTGTACAAATGAATATGACTCCTAAAGTTCAGTTTTATTTCAAGCACCTACCTACCTACCTTCAAAAAAATAAATAAAAAAACATGATCCAAAATGCCTTAAGGGGCGCCAAAACACTTTTTTGCACACAGGCGCCAGTAACCCTTACGGGGGCCCTGTTCACAGTATACAATTATCTAAATTTGATATTAGTGAAAAAAATATTGAAACCTTAAACCTTGTTATCAGATATACGATTAAGTGAAAAAATACATAAAATTATCGTTGTATTCAAAATAGGGTTACCATCCGTCCGGGTTTCCCCGGATTTGTCCTAGTTGAGGGGGCGTCCGGGGGTCGTCCGGGCGGGGCTTTCAAAATATGTCCGAGTAAAACCCGGACAAATTTTGTGTCCGGGTCTGCGAAGCTTAAGTGTCAGTGACGGAGATGAGCTATTAAATGCAAACCAGTTGAGGCCGAATTTTTTCGAAACATCTATATTCTAAACTGCTCAAAATTGCATAGTAATATTTTTGTATACCAGCTCACAATGAGAATGTAGAGTGAGTTTTTTCGCTATAGTCGCAGTAATGGAGGAAGGAGAGAAACTTGCTAAATACACATACGCTTTCTTCTGTGTAAAAGTCTAATTTTAAAGACTTGAGTCGCTCCTACTTTTACAAATTCATGATGGAAAAGAAAGACATTTTGGGAAAAATTGGCAATTCTGAAAAATTCCAAGTTGAATTAGTAAAAAGAACTTGATCTCGTTAAAATTAAAACTTGTTACTTACTTTTGATTTATAGTTAATAAATAATTTGGACTTTTGGGTACCTAACCTATCTAACCGAACTAGATGACCTAGCCTATAATTTGCTATTACAATTAAGAATTTAGTCTATTTGATTTTTGATCTACCAGAAATTATCGTCATGAGTTGTTTTTTATTTGATGATATCAAAAAAAAAGACAAACCTGTAAACTGTGTATAATAGAATTTTACTTTTTCTTGTTGTTCTGTTTATATGGCAAACAAGCGGTTTAAAGTTTAAATAAATGAAAAAATTAAAATATAAACGATGTTTTATTTTATTTAAAAAGAAAAATTTTACGGGGTGTCCGGGGGAAAACAAAATTTCACTGAAATGTCCGGGGTTTTTAAAATTTTTGTCCGGAATCGACAATTTAGGTGATGGCAACCCTAATTCAAAACCAATATTAGCTTTATATATGTATAAAACAGTTCAGAAAACTTGAATAAGCACATATTTTCACACATCAGCAATTTCAAATGATTCTGAGCTTTGAAATAATGAACGTTTTTTTCGGGAACACATAGAGGAGAACCCTATCTTGATATTATGTCAGAGATAATTATGAGGAATTGGAACTGTTACATTTACTAAAATAAATGTTTCTGTCACCTAACTTATTTAACCGTTAATTAACTTTGCTTTTGACCACCATTTCAACTTAGTTCGCGTGATTGTTAACTCATCAAACGTTGAATTAGGTTTTCAGTATATAATATGGTTGCATTCGAAAATATTTCGTATAGCTGTTTGCTCTTCTTCTATTTTTAGGAATAAGTCTGCTTGACGCCTATTAGCAGAGCCGTACTGGAAAACAAAGAGCTGTATAAAATACTCTAATGAAATGATGAAAGTTTCAAGTAAGAATGGCCAAAGCTATAATGAAAAGTTAGAAAAGTCAAAAAAAAAATAGGACAAGATCTATGACATAAGTGTGGATTTTGATTTTTTTTTGATTTTAACTTAATTTATTACACAAATTTCTTAAAGTGAATTTCAAGAATGGCGTGTAGTATTTTGGCATTGTGACACAAAACCTGACCATGAAAGATATTCATACTATAATTAAACTATGTAAATTTCAATTATAATATTATAAGAATATAGAAACATTGAATCAGAATCTAAAATGAAAATTATTATACAGTAAACGAGGTCAGCAGAAGATTTATTCTAGAATAAATAACATTATCTTTTATGCACAAACCTACTAACCTCACATGAAAATTTGTTGAAAGATAGCTGCAAGGACTAGCAGCTTCTACAAATGCGTTCGAAGTATATTAGTTTCAGGTTTTTAAGTGTGATTGTACTGAATAGACCAAGGAAGTAACAAAATCTGCTAATTCTGAACATCTGCATTCATAAATAAATATTTATATATACATATGTATATAAATATATATATATATATATATATATATATATATATATATATATATATATATATATATATATATATATATATATATATATCTTTATATATATATATATATATATATATATATATATATATATCCTCCTCCTCCATGTCAACCTGTAGCTATCCACCCCTGGATGTAGGTCTCTCTCATATGTTTCCATGTCTCCATGTTCTGTGCCATACTTAACAAGTGCTTGCCTGCCACCTTCCTAATGTCGTCCACCCATCTTTTCTGCCGGCGTCCTATGCTTCGCTTGGTCTATCTATGCCTCCAAACTGTTATTCTATGTGCCCATCTACCTTTATCTAGTCTGGCCAGGTGACCGGCCCACTGTCATTTCATCTTAGCCACGTCTTGGATTATATCGGTAACTCTAGTTTGTCTTCTGATGTATTCATTTCTAATTTTGTCGCGAAGTGAGACCCCTAGCATGCTTCGTTCCATCGCTCTTTGTGTTGTTAGAAGCTTATTTGCAAATGCTTTTGTTAGGCTAATTGTTTCCAATCCGTATGTTTGCACAGTGCACAGGCATTATATACTTTGCGTTTTAAATTTATAGGGATCATGCAGTTTTTAAGAATGTGCCCCAGTTTGCCGAAAGCTGCCTAAGTCAATCTTATGCGCCTTTTAATTTCCGCGTGTTGATTTTCCTTTCCCAGTTTAACAATGTGTCCCATGTATATGTATTCCTTTACGCGTTCAATGTTATTTTCTTGGCTGTATATGTTGATATCTTCGGAGCTCATTATTTTTGTTTTACTGTAATTCATGTTTAACCTAATATTCTAAGATGCTAGGTTTAATTCGTTTAGCATCTCCTGCAGTTCCATGACGTTGTTACTTACTAGGAATATGTCGTCTGCGAATCTGAGGTGTTTGAGTCTGACACCATCTATATTAATTCCCTTGGTGTCCCACTCCAATTTTTTAAAGATGTCTTCGAGGGCCAGCTTGAACAGTTTAGGTGAGATGGTGTCTCCCTGACGCACTCCCCTTTCCAATGGTATTTTGTTGGTCGTACTTGTTTCATCTAATCTTATATGTATTGTTGCTTATTTATAAATGCTTTCGATGATTTGGGTGTATCTCGAGTCTATTCTTGCGTTTTGCAGGGCCATTAAGATTGACCATGATTCAACCGTGACGAAAGCCTTCTGGAAGTCAACGAAGGCTAGGTGTATATGTACGTTATACTCTGTGCATTTTTCTATGAGGGTACGTACTGTATATATTAGGTGATCTATCGTACTGTATCCCTTTCCAAATCCCACCTGTTCAACCGGTTGGTAAAGAATCCAATTTTGATATTAGGTGATTCGTTATAATTTCTGTGAAAATTTTGTATAGATGTGATAAAAGGGATATAGGCCTGTAGTTTTCGACGCTCGTGTTATCGCCTTTTTTGAACAGTAGTATTACCTCAGAGTGGAACCAGTCAGTTGGTATTTTACCGGCATGAAGACATTTATTCAACAGTATTCTTATTGTTTTCTGTAGAGTCTTCCCTCCCAGTTTCAGTTTCATATATTATATATATATATATATATATATATATATATATATATATATATATATATATAAATTAAAAATAAATAATAAGAAACAACTTGTCTAAAAACCACAAAAAAAATTTCATATTGTGGTTTTTAGACAAGTTGTTTCTATTATTTATTTTTAATTTGAATATGAACTACCAGACTTGGTTCATCGTTCATCGAATTTATTATATATATATATATATATATATATATATATATATATATATATATATATATATATATATATATATATATATATATATATATATATATATATTATATAGAGCAGAGCTAGTTTCATGAGATCTGACACATGGAATTCCTATTCATCCTTCAACTTCAAAGGAGAATGTTAGAACATTCGACGACGATGAAAACGGTAAACTCTACAACGAGCGTTAGAAGTCAAACCCTGGCCCGTCCATCGACCGTGGGCACCGACACCGATCACCAAATTCACATAACCACCTGAGTTTCTAAGAGCACTCATGACATGCCAATAAATCATAGCGCCGTCTATCGGAAACTGACAGATATCTCACTCTAGGCCAAACAGATACCCAAACGTCGAAAATTAATGTCACTTCACACCAATAGGTGGCTATCAGAAATTCGAAGTTCTACATCATTCCATGATTCATCATGCATGCAGGCAACTCTGATAGCTATTTTCTAATGTTTTGCTCACCTCCACAGCTCCTCCAAATCGACTTAAGAATTCTTATGCTAAGAAGAACGAGAATGGGCGAAAACTACGACCTTCATGATAGAGCCTCGCTACTCATGCGTTTTATACAAATCCGGTGAAATGATTGAATACTTCCCTGGTCACAATTTGTACCTTCGCTCATTAGTGATATCACACCGTTTTTCGACAGGTCCTGCTATTATTAACCTCCTTAATTTATCATTCTTTACCGCATTTTAGCAACCTACCTACACGTGAGGAGCCAACTCCAAACAACTCATCTCATCGATATATTTGATAGATGTTGCATAGTCACGCAGTGTCACAACAAATAAAACATTTTTTCCAGTGATTAATTGAAGAATGTTCTCGATTTGTTCAGAATTCGTAAACAGAATTGTGTATTTATTATGGTTAACATTTCATGTCTAACATATATTATACAAGAAAAAACAGTACTTAATCATCCCGAATAATTTAATTTTGAGACAGTCTGAAGGTTTTGGTGCCGCATTTTCATCCAACATTTTCACACGTTTTCCGTGATCATAAAGTGTCGTAAAATCTTGTAGAGTAGACAGGTTCGAAAAATTTCAACTATTCAACAAGTTCTTCCTCAATAATTCAAACAGCAACTATGTAGCTATTTTTACAACTTTTCTAATTTTATATTTTCGAATACAGTGCTACATGAAATATGTGATATGGAAACCATGTAATAAAACCCCAGATATCGTATCTTATAAAATCATATGAATTTAAACACGATTGTGTTGATAACCAAATGATTGGGTCGATGCATGAAGAAAATCCATGACAATAATGTAAATAAAACTTGGGTTTTTGAATTTCACTATATTTTGTTAGTATTATTAGAAAAACGCATGTTTGGGTTTGACGCTTAATATATTTGACTCCAGGGCCGTATCCAAGGGGGGCAGAGGGGGCTGAGCCCCCTCTGGAATTATCTGAACCCCCTCTGGAATTATCTGAGCCCCCTCAAGAAAAGATACCAGAATTATTACAAACCAAAAATGTTTATATCTGCGTTGAAACATAAAACTAGCCTAGTTACAAACAAATCTACCTAATTGTAAAACTGAATTAAAATTATTTATTTGTGGCATCTTTTAACCCGCAAAACATGTTGACGTTTTTTATCCTAAAATGGAATAGCGACAAACGAGCGGCTACCATCAGGGTTGCCAGATTTTTCAGAGCCGTGTTGTACTTTAGACGCTAATTTGTCGCCGAAAAGCGCAACCGTGGTTGCGACATGTTAACGGGGAAACATTGGTAACAAGTATTTTTCATATAAAATTCAGTTATTCTAGGAGTTACTTCTTACGTGTTTTGCTGCTAATTTGTCGCGCAAAATCGCAATCATGATTTTTTTCGCAACTGCACGAAAAAATAGTGCACCCAACATGTTGCCTACTCGTGCGAAAAACAATAATAGGTACTTTAGAGACTTTTCACTTAAATTACTATTACAATCACGATTCTGTTACAAATATCTTCATTTTTATATAAACTGTTCACAAGACATCATTACATCATCATCATCTTTGTCTGTGCTTGAAGTTGTGGATTGATTATGCTACTGATACATATCAGAATTAAATTTTGCATACATAGCTTAGCTAGGCTCAAATTATTGACAGCAAATCTCATTTATTTCCAAGTGAGATCTAATAGAAACAACTGAATTTAACATTTTTAGTATAATTTTATTTCGAATTTCACATTTAACAATATTAATCAATGAAAATATCCTTTCCACGAATGAATTGGTTGACGGTAACCTTAGAAGAGTAAATGCAAATAGAGCTAAATCTTCAAACATGAATTTGTAGGCTGCATTTTTTAAATCTATAATCTTCCTCCAAAAAGTGGCTCTATGATATAAACGTCTATAGATATATTTATTCGTTTATATTTAATGATGAAAGTACATTTTAATTTTTTTCAATATTTTTCATTTCTATTAGTTTTATTTATTAAGAGTTTTCTAGGAGAGATTTTTTATTTATTATTTTCATTGGAATAAATTTTTTTATTTTTCCAAAATGTTTTTCAATTAATATTCGTTTTCCAGTATACACTTCTAGGTAAAAAGACAGAAAAAACTGTATATTCCTATCTTTTTTTTTCACGTATATTTATTTTATTTCTATGTAAAATACAAGACCCCCCAAGAATTTGTTCAGCCCCCTCTAGAAACCAGTGCTGGTTACGGCTCTGTTTAACTCTATGTCGCAGCGTTTCACCACACGGTGGCTTCTTCGGATATAATAAAATAGTGAAATCTTGCCAATCTTAGTATCTTAGTTTTATATAAAAGTTTTTAGTACCTAGGGAAAAACGAATACACCAAAAAATTAAATTAGGGTATAGGGTAGTTAATCCTTTCAGAAAACTTGCTCAAACTACATCAGGTGTTAAACTTATTTAGGAGTGAAGAATTATTTAAGTCAATTCGTTCCTTCAGTAACAGATCAGAATTCTTATACCTGTTAATTTCTAGGGCTTCCCAAATGTTTAATTTCAATCCTCTATTCTCTCTATGTAAAATATGGAAATCTTTATTGAATGAATTACTCCCATCTAGCAAATGATTGAAGTAATCAGAATCTATCTTATTGTTTACGAAGCAGCGCTCATGTTCTCTAATTATTTTTCCGAAATTTCTATGTGTTCTACCTATAAGTACACAACTAATAAATTTTTATAATGCTGAGGTTCACTCTAGAATGAGATACGGCATTTGCTTTTGGGGCGTATTCTGTCAGAAACGCATAGTGAGATCTTTAGAGGGCATGAGCAGTACAGTCTCTTGCCGGGGTCTTTTTGCACGTTATGGGATTTTGCCTCTGTTCGGATTATTTCTGATGGAATTGAGAACATATGTTCATCTTAATAGGGGCAAATTTCTCAAGAACAAAAATATACACGAGAAGAACACACGCGCCAGAAATGATATACGCATTTCATTCCAACGGCTCAACATAAGCAGAAAGTCCGCAAACTGTTTGGGTCCAAAACTCTACAACGGCTGCTTCGACATATGCGGGCTAGATCGATAATAATTTTGCTTCTTATATATACTATTCCCCGCAATAAATTTCTTCTTTATAGTTTATTTCCACGGTCCGGGATCTCGCGGATGGCATTAATCGCCTCCGTGGTCATGAGTTTGACCACGGAGGCGAATAATTGTATATAAAAATTGTGTGTTTTATATATTATATCCCCGCGATAAATCTCCTCTTTGTATATATATATATATATATATATATATATATATATATATATATTATATATATATATATATATATTAAGAAGCAAAATTATTATCGGTCTAGCCCGCAATATGTCGAAGCAGCCGTTTTGACAACGTGTTTCGGACTCCTTGGTCCTCATCAAGAAGGCGTAGCCAAGTATGCGATGGAATACCTGGAAATGGAACAGCAACAACAAGCGGAATCCCTTACTTACTTCGGAAGACAATCACACATTTGTGGTACATTGTTCGAACTCTCCGGTTTGGGAGATTTGGTCAAACTCTGACCACGGAGGCGATTAATGCCATCCGCGAGATCCTGCGACATATGCGGGCTAGACCGATAATTTTGCTTGTTTTATATACTATTTACCCGCGATAAATCTCCTCTTTGTAGTTTATTTCCACGGTCCAGGATCTCGCGGATGGCATTAATCGCCTCCGTGGTCAGAGTTTGACCAAATCTCCCAAACCGGAGAGTTCGAACAATGTAACACAAATGTGTGATTGTCTTCCGAAGCAAGGGATTCTGCTTGTTATTGCTGTTTCATTTCCAGGTTTTCCATCGCATACTTGGCTACGCCGTTCTGATGAGGACCAATGAGTCTGAAACACGTGTCAACGGCTGCTTCCTCATCAGAACGGCGTAGCCAAGTATGCGATGGAACTGAATTAAAAATACTATATGATACCTCAAATTTTACCAAATATTAACTGGTTTCTTTTTTTTTTTGCATGTGAGTATATATATATATATATATATATATATATATATATACTCACATGCAAAAAAAAAAAGAAACCAGTTAATATTTGGTAAAATTTGAGGTATCATATAGTATTTTTAATTCAATTTTCAAAATTTTTTCAGCAAACTGTATATAAATTTATCAATTTCAACTTGAACAGTCTCTTGTTAAATGCTGGCTTATTAGTAATTATAAAGGGTTAATTAGAAGTTTGTTTTTAATCCCTAATTTTAAGACATTATATAACAGTCGCCGACCCCCCAAAAAAAATCCAGGCTACGCCACTGTTCACATCTAATAGATCATTCAATAAATTATTGAAATTTTTTCTAATATTGATTTCAAGGGCTTCTAATAAATTAAGTTTGTAGCCTTCCTTCGCCGTGTGTGATATTCCAAATTCGTTATTGAAGCTATGATTATGTTTCAAAAGTTGTAATGAATATGTTGTTAGGCGAAACAATTCTTATGTCAAAATATAGTGAAAATCATGAAAAATGAAGATACTAAATTTGTTGAGTTGAGTATTTTAAACTGTTGCTAAATAATGTAAATCATTTTATCTTATCTAGACCAAAAAAGAAATATATTCACACCGTATTTATGTGAAATTTTATTAAGATCAGTTGAGAAATAAGACCCCGCATTTAAATGTTTGAATCATCAAGGAAAATTGAATTGAAAATGCTATTATATAGTTTAATTCAAAGGATGAGTATCATTTAGCATTAAAGTCTCTGCTTTGCCAACTTGGGATGCGCATAATTAATACGCTATATTAATTCCATCAACTGTGATTTGAGTATGTCACGGATTTGTTAACTTCCATAATAAACATTCAAATTGAATATGATATCAGATGTTTTTGGTTACTTATAATATTGTTGATTAAGCGGAGATGCATCAAACCTTTGCGTTTTAACAAGATATAAAAAAACTCGTAACCAGCAAAGCTGAATCGCTAAAGTCGTATATGCGATTCTAACGATTTGAATTATATTTTGAAGAATTAAGGTTATAACAATTAAACGAATTAAAAAGTAGAAAATAATTTCTTTAAAAAATTCGCTAAGTGCATCTTGGTTGAGGAAAAAAGTTGAAACCAACGAAGAAACGCACCTCAACATCAACTCAATCCACATATCATATTTCAACCCTATATAGTAAAATAAATTCGAGAACGGAATAGCCACCACGAAACGCAGCGCGGTTGGGAAAACTCAATGTACGTACCAATTTCAACCCTCTAACTCAATCTGAAGATTCTGTGGAGTTCGGCAAATGGCGGTGGTTGGAAAAATCTAACCAAATTCCGATACTTTCGTTCTGCAACCAGCACCAAATTTCAGCCTTAATCCGTATAATAACGAAGTCAAAGTAATTGAGAAAAAGTAGAGTATATATCAACAGAATACACCTGCACGAAAAATGTAACTTGTTATTTAATCTTCTTCTTTGAAAACTGTAGATTTGAGAAGATTTTAAAAACAGGTTATTAACAATTTTGCTAATTGACCATTTTCATATGACGTCACGCGCTTTCGGCCATTTTGCCTGGAGAACAAACAAACCATTGTTATGCAAACAGTTGTGCTGAACTGTCATTTAAGTTTCATAACTTTTTGCGTTGTTTGTCGAATTTAAAGTTTTTTTCTGATTATTTCATCATTGTTGGAGTTTATTAGAGAAAATGCCATCGTTTTGAGCCGTGGTTAATTGTGGTATGAGAGGAAACCGAGACAAAGTCAGATTTTATAGAATCCCTGCTGTCCTCAAGAATGCTGGTGATTATTCAAATGCTGTATCACGAGAAAGGCAAGAGAGATGGATTAAAGCATTGAAAAGGGGACCTTTTAGTGAAAATCAATTGAAATATGCACGAGTCTGTTCTAAACATTTTATAACAGGTAAGTTTACTTGAATAAGTGAAAAAAGATGAACTTTTTATTTAAAATATTTTTCAGGGATCCTGCATAGTTATTGCATAAAGACAACCCTGACTGAATTCCAACCCAAAATATGGGGTACACAACTGCCAATCCTGTTGGTAAAACTCAAGTCAGCAGGTTTAAAAGTTCGGTTAAACGAAAAAAGCAAGTAGAGCAGGTATCTAGTGATTTTGCTGTAATTGTTATATGACAGCAAATTAGGACCCTCATGAAAGTATATTTATTTTTTCTGGAGGAACAATATGAAGATATGGACAAATAGAGATATGGTCAGGCGACATAGCCCGCTTTGAGGTACAAGCTTCTGCATCCTTAGACTGAGAGCGGGTGTGAAGGAGAAAAACAATTGCTGCTATATGACTGCACAATTCTCCTAACCCTGCCATACAAGTGCAATATCCACTGGAAATGCTACCGTCAGTTAGGATAATAACCCATGAATTCAGAAGCTTTTCCTTAAGACGTTGTGAATGTTTTCACCTGAAATATAAAGTTACTTTTAGTTATATACAATTAAGACACTGATTAGTAATGAGAATAAACCTAGTGAATATCATTAAAATACATCTTACCTTGCCAATAACTACAAAAGCTGTTTCGTTCACTCTTTTCCCATAAATTTCTTGGACTAGTCCTGCTTCATACAATTTGAAACCTTGCAAGCTTGTATATGCTTTCATTTGCTGTCCAGTATAAAAACTGTGGGTGAGGATAAAATAATTAACCATATCGATGATGGATATTACTGTAATTGATGAAAATGATATCAAATCTTGAGAGCTGGACTCCAAGAGATAGGGGTCTATATCATCAATAATTTTGATTTTCTGATCGTAGCGGCTCTTAATATCGGCAGGAAGTGATTGATAATAAGTACTTCTTTCCATTTTCAATATAAATTTATGATTCAAAGTTTTTTAATACTTTTACTTTCAA
>JARQZK010000298.1:0-7500 GCA_030704885.1 Cynegetis impunctata | reverse complement strand
GCCTTCCAAATGTTTGACACTACAAAATGCGGGTACATTGAAACAATCAAAATTTCAACAATTTTAAACACAATGGGTCAACTTTTTGACGACCACGAACTTTCCAACTTGATAAAGAACAATGATCCCGACGACAGCGGTAAGGTTAATTTCGATGGATTTTGTAACATCGCGTCCCATTTCTTAGAAGAAGATGATGACGAATCCACTACACAAGAATTGAAGGAGGCCTTCAGGTTAATATTACTCTTTGCATTTTTTCACTGTCATACAAAAATTAATATAATATAAAAGGGAACATATTCAGGCTCTTGCACCATTTTAGTATAAAATGTCGTTTAACTAAACTTGATTTAATTTTTGAACTACGTTGATTTTTCTGGTCGTTGCACCAAGGAATTATAACCGACCCATTGCTAAACTGCGTTTTTGTATTATTTTGGATGAAACAGAGATGTACATGAAGTAAAAAGAAGAAACAGAATTTATTTTTCTACTTTTATAACCTAGTTTTAATGGTAAAGAAGTTGTTTTTTTTTTAGATTTGTATTAAATATGCATAAAATGGAAGATTATAAAAAAAGGAAAAGGGGACCACACTGATACTTTCCAGATAGAGCGGGAAACTGCGGATGTATGAACTCCAACAAATTGAGCAATACTGTGCAAATGTCCTCCATGGGCATACAATTTTAAATGCTAAAGAAAGTAGCTCTGATCCATGGGGACAAGCTGTCATTTCTACAAAGTTAAGATCCGGATTTAAATGGCCACTTTTTTCTAAACTGTGATATCCCTATTAAATACATTTATTTTAACTTTGTGTGTATTTTTCAATTATGGAGAGTAAATTTGCATGGTTTATTGCACAAGCACTCATTAGTTGAAATGAGTGCTTTGTTTTATTAGTATACATAAAATAAAATGTCACACGCCTTCAGTTTCTGCTGGCTCATATTTTTTTACCACCTAGACAGAATAAATAACTGCAAAATACTTATAAGATCATTATTGTTGATTGAACAAAAAAATCTATATACAATAATAACAATATAGATCGGATACCAACACTTTTGCATAGCTTGAACGATTGCCAAGCAAACATTTTTGAAATAAATATGTGTCCTACTGTTACAGGCTGATCATATTCCGGGAATTCTAGAACGTCGCAGTTGTGCGTCTCGTTCACTAGATTCTCTATCATAAAACATTTAAACAAAAATTCGAGTTTCGCCGGCAATATTAGAATTTTAAAGAAAAAATAAACCGTTTCTTCTACAAAAACTCAAATTTACTTCAAATTAAACGCCGAAAATTGGGCGTTTAATTTATGCGGAATTTAGGGCGTCAAACGCCGTTCATATTTTGGTGCAAGCGAAAATGTCAAATTAAACTCGGTTTACCATTAAACTTAATTTAATTATATACGGTGCAAGAGACTAATTATGTTCCTTGTTGCGTTGGTGTAGCTAGGAAGTGACAGGGGTTGGTACGGAAAAAA
Organism: Cynegetis impunctata; assembly: GCA_030704885.1. NCBI lineage: Eukaryota > Metazoa > Arthropoda > Insecta > Coleoptera > Coccinellidae > Cynegetis > Cynegetis impunctata. Next base: position 5,999 of record JARQZK010000298.1, on the reverse strand, counting down.
ATGCTTGCTACACCCCTGTCTCGATGATAATCACAAACCTCCAATGAATATATTAATTTAACTAAGTTTTTAATTCAATGTATGTAGAGGGTGTTCCAGAATAACGCATAGAAAATTTCGAGGGTTTATTCTTTGAGACATTTTAAGAAAAAAAATTCCTATGAATGTGTAAGTTTGAAAAAAATGTAATTTTTTTCAATATCTTCTAAACTACGAAAGCTATCAAAATAAACTTCAGAACATTGTTATAGCTCCTTAAACTCTATAAACTATTGTTGGAAGTTTTTCCAAAACTGTTAAGGAACGGAGAGTAGTAGGGATTGGTAAATAAAAATAGGATAAACAATAAATTTGGAATTTTGCTTCAATTCGATTTTCTCAATCGTTTTCAAGCATAATTCCTTTAAAACATTTTCCTGGAAAAAATATTTAATAATTAAAAATGTGGTTGCCTTGACTACTCGCAGTCGCAATGCCGAGTTTATGTCAAAATTAGATTTAATATTCTGAGTTACAATAAAAGTGTTCGCTTTATTCTATTTCCTGAAAAAGAAAACGCTTGAGAGTATCAAATTGAAGCAAGAGACAAAATTGATTCAATAGACTTCAAATTCATTGCTTACCTCTTTTCTATTTACCTAGAATGCCCTCCCTCAAAAATATGGGTTAATGAAACTCATGATACTGTTTTCTCCGCCACTGAACAGCTCGGAAAAAATTAAAATACTAGTGTATGGAGCTTGGGAAGCTATAACAATGTTCCAAAGTTCATTTCGCTAGCTTTCGTGGTTTCGAAGATGTTTAAAAAAATATAATTTTTTTTTAAACATCCTGTATTTCGGTAAGGAAGCATTTGCGGACTTACATTTATAGGAACTTTTTTTCTTTAAATGTCTTCAGGAATAACCTCTTGAAATTTTCTGACGTTATTCTGGAACACCCTGTATAAGAGAGTTACTTAATGAAAATCAATTACCAACGTAGTTGAAGAATGAATGACTGTGATTTTAAGACTTTCACATCTGAAGAACTCGGTGCAAGAAGAGGACAGCTCCATTTTTGAAAACTTTTCAGAAATAAAGAAAAACTTCTCAAAAATTAATTTTTGAAGATTTATTTTTATATTTCGCATTGTTTCAGACTTTGTCACCTTAAAACCGAATTCAATATTTTTTAAAAACAAGTTATTCGTCATATAATATAATGTTTATGTATTGGAATTGTCCTGTTTTGTTTCAAATATATGTGTTGTTATTGGTTTCCTTGGTAAGAAAATGAGAGAATAGTGACAAAAACAATATCAAGATGAGGTTAGGTTAGGCTTGTACTGAAGTAAACAAAGGACTAGAGGTATTCACTATTGACGACTCGAGTGCTTATAGTGGCAATTCACTTGGCTGAATCCATGTTTCTATACGCGTCCGAAATTAAGATCGTAGCGCCGGAACGGCTAATATCGGTACTAGAGCATGGGAGATTAGTTGTTTGTTTACATTGGTTGTAATGGTATTTACGTTCATTTCGTTCTGAGTTTTCGAACGTTTATCGTCGTAATTTGTGTTTTTTTTGGACTTTGTATTTTCCTGTGTTATATTGTGTTTGGATTGTGGACAATTTTTTCTCTGTTCAACAGTAGATAAACTACTACATCAAGTTGAAATTTACAAACTGAGTTTTTATCATTGAACATGAGAATCAATAATAAATAAAGTAGAGGACGAATAAATTAATTAGCTGAAGGAACTATGTATACCTCATGAAAAGGCTGTATGATAGAACAACCTATTTATTTAAAAAAATAAAAAAACTTTCAAAGTTTCAAGAAAACATCTCTGACATGTCTACTTTCATTACGAACTTGAAGATAATTTTTTGAGTATAATCGACAAAACTAAGTATCACTTACCAGCTAAAACTGAAAGAAACAACATGAATAGAAAGAAAGAATTAATGATGAATACTCTGCTTGAATGGTTTTGAACGGTAATAAAGTTATTCATAACTTTATAAAGAAATAAAAAAACTAACTTTTCACAGGTTAAAAATAAAAATCTATTGAGTAAACGCGTTTCGTCATAACATTGACTTCATCTCGGTACTAAACTATGGTAATTACAACAAGCAATCTATGTTATACGAAAATTCGAACATAACAGAGGGGTATTAGAGAACTAAATAACAATAAGCAATTCATTCTGAGCCATTAGTAGGTACCTAACATTGAAACAAATTAAGGAGAGGAGAAGGGTTTACTTCAATTTCGGTCGTTAACTATAAAGTTTTCCGGAATTTTTAATATTTATTTGATGGTATAGGGATTCCGCAAAACAGTTGGTTTTATGGAGACTAATTTTCAAATTGTAATATATTATACATTGTGATTAAAGGTATGGTTTTCTTGAATAAGATGACACGCATAATTAGAATCAGTTTTTCCTGCTTAATATAAGCTACGTTGGTGTTCGCTGTATTCGAGGTTTTGAAATTTCTAATTGTACGTCCTAATATAAGATTTTCAACATAGAATCGTTACAGTCGAGTTATAAACACCAGTAACATTCATCTCTATGAATTTTTGATTTGTTGTTTTTAATCAATTTTCCAATCTATTATTGGTTTTTATATGAAATTTTGAAAAATTTTGTTTTTGAAAAAACAATTTCAGATTTTCGAAGTTTTTGCCAAGTATGTTAAACTGCTAATACTCTACTTTTTTTCGGATTATAGAGGGTAAATTTCTGAAATTGCCATTTTGTATTATTTTCCTCTGAATGAGGCTGTCAATCAATTAGGTGAATAACCATTATTTACTGCCATTGTTTAATTATAATGCAATTCCCTTCCGAAATTAGCTTCGGACAACGGAATTTTGAAAAGTCCTATGAATCATACTATGATAAGCCGCTAATTTATGTGAAAAAGGGTGTAGTGATGTGGTTATGAATTGTTAATATCTGTATGAGATGGTTTATGAAAAAATTGAAAATTCGTGTTTGTTGCTTTTTCTGGTATAGTTTAAATCTAAGTAATTAATAGAATTATTCATCTTTCAGTTTCTAGAGAAAAATTTAATACGAGGGTGTATGGGAATTAAATATAGTGTAATGAAATTATCCAATTGTCTATCTGTACCAGTGTAGCAAGCAAATGACGTCATCAACGTATCTATACCAATAAAGAAAGTATTTAACTGCTGAAGTGGTTCAATAATAGTTATTCTCTAAATTATCCATAAAGATTTCTGATAACAGAGAGGCTTAAACGGATTTCCATAATAAAACTTCCTCATTACTATAACACACGTTGTTGAAACTGAAATAATTTTTTTGTTCTAAACACAATTTCTAGTAAATGAGTAATATCTGACAGGTAGATACAGTGGATGAACATTATTAGAAATAAGAAAAATTTTTGATTAAATTTACAGTTTCATTAGGCGGAGTGCTAGGAAACAGATTGTTCACATCTAAGAAAATAATTTGAAATTGTGAGGTAATACAATATTTTTGAATGTTTTGATCAACTCTTTTGAATTTTTAATGGCGTACTTGGGTTCAAATTTCGTATATTTCTTAATTACGTCAATCAAAAATTTTGATAATTTAACGGCTGGAGCTGTTATATATGAAACTACTGGTCTGATGGGATAACCATTTTTGTGTAATTTAATTAAAGAATATAACTGAGGCGCTTGTGGATTAGTAATACGGTAGTAGCGTTAAATCAAGAAACCTATTTATCCAAAACTAAAGAATTCTTAAACTCTGGTAATTATACAATTTTAAATAAAGATCCAACAACGAAATTTTCGAAAATTATCAAAATTGCAATTAATGAATCAAAGTCAATAATTAGTGATGGTGATATCAGAAAGTTAGTCATAAATAATCCACAAGCGCCTCAGTTATATTCTTTAATTAAATTACACAAAAATGGTTTATCCCATCAGACCAGTAGTTTCATATATAACAGCTCCAGCCGTTAAATTATCAAAATTTTTGATTGACGTAATTAAGAAATATACGAAATTTGAACCCAGTACGCATTAAAATTGTCAACACGAGTTGATCAAAAACATTCAAAAATATTGTATTACCGATCACACATTCAAAATTATTTTCTTTAGATGTGAACAATCTGTTTCCTAGCACTTCGCCTAATGAAACTGTAAATTTAATCAAAAAATTTTCTTATTTCTAATAATGTTCATCCCACTTATAACAGTCAGATATTACTCATTTACTAGAAATTTGTTTAGAACAAAATTCATTTCAGTTTCAACAACGTGTGTTTATAGTAATGGAGGAAGGTTTGATTATGGAAATCCGTTAAGCCCTCTGTTATCAGAAATCTTTTATGGATAATTTAGAGAAGAACTATTATGAACCACTAGTCAGCAGTAAATACTTTTTGTATTGGTATAGTGATACGTTGATGACGTCATTGCTTGCTACACCTGGTACAGATAGACAATTGGATAATTTCATTACTTATATTAATTCATTACACCTCGTATTAAATTTTCCTCTAGAAACTGAAATGAATAATTCTATTAATTACTTAGATTTAACTATTACCAGAAAAAGCAACAAACACGAATTTTCAATTTTTCATAAACCATCTGCATACAGATATTAACAATTCATAACACATCACTACACCCTTTTTCAACAATAAAATTAGGGCGGCTTATCATAGTATGAATTCATAGACTTTTCAAAATTCCGTTGTCCGAAGCTAATGTTTCGGAAGGAATTGCGATATAATTAAACAATGGCAGTAAATAATGGTTATTCACGCTAATATGAATTGACAGCCTCATTCAGAGGAAAAAATCACAAATGCAATTTCAGAAATTTACCCTCTTATATCCGAAAAAGTAGAGTTATTAGCAAGTTTAAAACATACTTGGGCAAAGAACTTTCCGAAATCTGAAATTGTTTTTTCAAAAAACAAAATTTCAAAATTTCATATAAAACCAATAATAGCAATTGGAAAATTGATTAAAACAACAAATCAAAAATTCATTAGAGATGAATGTACTGGTGTTTATAAACTCGACTGTAACGATTGTGAAAAATTCTATATAGGACGTAAAAAATTAGAAATTTCAAAACTCGAATACACGAACACCAAAACGTAGCTATATTAAGCAGAAAACTGATTCTAATTATGCGTGTCATCTTATTCAAGAAACCATACGCTTTAATCAACAATTATAATATATTTACAATTTGAAAATAGTTCTCCACATAAAAACCAACTGTTTGGGAATCCCCCTATACATAATAAAATATAAAAATTCCGGGAAAATTTAGTTAACGACCAGTATTGAAGTAGAACCTTCTCCTCTCTTAATTTGTTCAATGGTTAGGTACTAGGTATATATGGCTCAGAATGAATTGCATTATTGTTATTTTAGTTTCTCTAAGTACCCCGCTCTGTTATGTTCATTTTCGTATAGAATAGATTGCTTTGTAATACCATAGCATGTTTAGTACGAGATGAAGTCCAATGTTTATGACGAATAACGCGTTTACTCAATAGATTTTATTTTAGCCTGTGTGAAAAGTTAGTTTTTTATTTTTTTATAAAGTTTAATGATATGAACTTTCACCAAGTAAATGCATTCCCATTTCAATATAAGTTATTATATTTTTTGAATTTCTCCTGACATATAACAGCTATCGCTAAAAGTACGGTGGACTTCTGAGAGTCTGGTTTTTGTTTGATTAGAATCTCTGTTTTCGCTGATTATAATAATTGAATATTTAGTTTTTACCTAGCTATAGAGTCAAGATTTATTTCATATTCTTGAATGTTATGATAAACTGTTATTTTGGGTTGTGCAAATAAAACATCATTTGTTATTATTATTTTAATAGTATCTCTGGTTTGTTACATGAATAGAAATACAATATTATCTTAGAATCTCTGGAATGATGGCCCCAGGTTCAGATTCCGATAAAAGCGGAAGATTTTTCGTTAGAATAGCATTG